>SCLD01096365.1:0-11509 GCA_004367895.1 Oikopleura longicauda | reverse complement strand
AGTTATAAATTCTTATAAAACACTATAAAACTTTATACATTACCAACACGACATATTAAAAAGTTTAAAGCAAAAGACCTTCTACTTGGAAACGTCATAAAACAAAGCATTTACTGTAAAATCCATCACTGTATTATAAAATCAAAGATAAAACTGACATATATAAAGAAAAAACTGTCCATACTTGACTTTAATTGTTAACATCCCAGGTAATAAGTCTCGATAACAAGTATTCAACCATGAAATTTAAACGAAAGGAGCCATTTGAATCAGATGCAGACGCATATTGGAGTTTTAATTCGGTCAATAGCCATAATCAAATTGGATTTTCTCGAGTTTGTGAAAGTGAGTCATGGGGTGAGTCAGTGGTGAGAAATGGTCATCGTGAGAAGGATGTCGATTCACCGAAAGATGATGAGTCATATGTAGAAAAGTTATCGAATATCAGTATTATTGGTCAAGGTCATAGTAATATATGTCATAATATCAAACATATAACTGGAGAGAACCGTTTTTCGCTTGTACCTAGTAGAGTCAATAAACTAATAAATTTAGAGGAATCACGGTTTGAGGCGGTCATGGTAAATGACGATAATATTTTTGCGAAACCTACCATCAGTAAGAAAAAGGAAAGGGTTCATGAAGACATAACGGAAGCATGTAAACGAATTAATCTAGAACCCGAAAAGGTCAAAGGAAAGCAATCGAAGTCAAATCAGAACGCCGAAACTGCGGCCAAATCGAACTCAATGAGAGAGAAAATGACGCAAAAGAAAAGGCAAAAAGAGGATGAGGCTGCAAAGAGAAAAGGTACTACATTTATTAACGATAATTATAATAACAAATCCTTAGCGTTACAAATGATTAAAGAAAAGGCGGAGTCTATTAATGAATCTGACAGTAGAGAAGAAATGGAATATGATGACGAGGAAGACGGAATCGAAGTTGAGAATGAAGCAAAGTTATCGAAGAAAAGAAAAAGAAATCGAGACCACGTGACGAATGAAGATCCGGCCAATAAGAAGCAGAAGGTGGTTATACCGAAATTATTGGAATATAACATGCAAAAATATGTCAACAGCTTTGATGAATACGAAAACATTTCTTTGAAGGGGCTTGATGAAAATGAACCAAACAAGATAATCCGAGTTGACCAATTTTCTGACTTTCGAGACGTCATATGGAAGTACGGTATCCCGGAGCGAGAGATCGCGTTGAAAATGAAGGACTTGGGAATTAATGAAGATGATTATTCAATAATGAGCAAGTCGGACTGGAGGCCAGGAAATGGTAAATCAAGAACTCAACCAGATATCGATCAAGAAGATACTTGGGAATTCCGGAGACCAAATTATATTTATGCGATAACAACAATGCATACTCTAATGGGCTGGATTAAGGTCGGGCACATGGCTCAAACACAAATAAAACCAGGAACTTTCGTAGAAGTCTTTGGTCATTCATTCCCTTCGTTTGTCATCGTTCAACAAAAGCTAGTTCCAACAAAACATGAAAAATCAGGCGAGATTCATAACCGACTATCGCATGAGATCAATGTACCTGGACTGACGTATTGGAGAGAAGTCTTGGGCAAGGGATATCGTCGTTGGAGTATTGACACGGCCAATTATAAACTGGGGAAAGATGATCCAAACGGCAAGAAGATGGTAACAAGAGAAGTTGAAAGAGAAGCCAGTAGAAGAGCGTTGACACAAGGGGGTTTCAGATTGACAAAAGGTTCTTTAGATATCGTCTTCTTTTCAGCAAACAATGTCTTATCGTGTTGGAGAGATTGCAATAAGTTTCTGTATGATCCCAATGAGCTGATGTGTAGTAAATTTTTGGACAAAATCGACTCAAGAAGATTTATGATTACGACATCACAGAATAAACCCTGTACATCATTATTTTCACCAAACTTCAATGAAGCAAGAAAAGAGTTCAATGCTGATACTGCTGCGTGGCAAAAGGTAGAAGATGATATTAAAGCAGGAATCGAAAAGGATTTGACGCTGAATGACATCAAAGCTGACAAGCCGAATTTTAGTACTTATCTGGAAGTCAGCCTCCACAATAAACTGTGCAAAAGTGAATCAAAGAAACAGCTACCACATTCCATTTGGCCAGAATTATTGGAAAGACATACGAAGCCTTGGTTTTCATATGACAATAAGAATCTGATGATGATGAGATTGTTGCAAGAAAATGAAAAGAATCCGGCGACCCGCTTCCGGGTGAGTAATTTTACCTCATTGGATGAACTTAAAACTGCAAATGAGTGGACAGCGGTTGGAGGAAACATTGCAGAAGAAAACCGTCCAATCTTGAATCTGATACAGCACACAGTCCAGCAACAACGCAATGAATTGGCAGCACGTGACAGAGTCTTCAGAAAGGCTATGAATATAATGGCCCAGGAAATTCGAGATTTGAGAATCAATGAACAACTCAATAAGGTCGCATTATTACAACAGTCTGTGGCAACGAATTTCTTGGCC
Source organism: Oikopleura longicauda (assembly GCA_004367895.1). Taxonomy (NCBI): domain Eukaryota; kingdom Metazoa; phylum Chordata; class Appendicularia; order Copelata; family Oikopleuridae; genus Oikopleura; species Oikopleura longicauda. The sequence goes on along the minus strand of SCLD01096365.1, from coordinate 9,011 downwards.
AACAAAGTGCGTGAATTATCTGATGTATTAAAAGTCAACGAACTGACGACGAAATCAATCCTTAGCGGAGAAGATGCTTTGGCAATCACCCTTGGAGCTACACCCACCAGAACAGATTTGCAAGAAGTTCAAAAGATCAAAAGCAAAGCAGAACATCATTTCAACTCAAGAGAAGCAAAGAAAGCATTCCGAGACGATGAATTCTTAGAATCAGGTGGTTCGTTTACGAATAAGAAGGCATTTGTACTGAAGGAAATGATTGAAGTCCAGGATAAAAGACTGAATTTTGGTAGTCGTTCATATGGACAAAAGTTGGCTCAGCAATCTCTTCATGATTTTCAAACAGCAGTGGCTGGCAGCACAGCGAAAGATCAGATTCAAAAGCACAATGAAACTTGCAATTTCATCATGAAAGATTTAAAATCAACATTTGGAAAATTGAGACCGGAACGAACAGGTTACAATATAAATTCACTATTGAATTACAATTATTATTTAGGCAGGGAAAACGAAGAAATCGATGTCAAGAGCAGATCAAGATTTATTCCAATGTCGGCGCTCAATGACGGAAACTCAACGAAGTTTAACGATCCCAGAAAAGAGGACGTGGAAGAAGATGATGAAGAAATTGGCAAAACTCGCTCTGCTGAAGAGAACACCAATGATATGTTTGATGGACATGCAGCGAATGAAGGTGATACATTGGTTAACCTCTCAATTTTGATGCAAGAAACCAAAACAACCGATGACAAGTCTAAAAATGAGGAAGGGGAAATAATAATTAGTCAAGAAATGTCAGTCGATAGCAATGTAAAAGATAGTTTAGCTAATATCAGTAATGATGACATTGTTGCATCGTTGAATACGACTATTGATAGGCTTAAAACTAGGGAAGAGGCAAGGGCTGCGAGCCCGTTGAGATGTTTAATACCAAGGACACCAAGGACACCAAGAACACCACGTATGGCCACATTGTTCGATCATGGTTTCAAAAGAAACACTCCGTCCAGGGCCAGATGCAATAGTGAAGGTGATGACGTATTTCTTGACAATCCAGTTGATAAAATGGAGCCCAAAACACTTTTCCGAAAACGACTCAACAGTGAACCATCGACTCTGACACCAAGGAAAAGATCAACTAGAATTATGGACCTCGACTTGAAGATGTCAACGCCGGTTACAACAAAATTGCCGATACCTAAAACTCCGAGAACGCCAAGAAATACACGGAAAAAGCCAGAATCAGGAACACCATCAAGAATGAAGAGAACTACGAAAAAGGTGACGTCCGATCAGATTAGCTTCATGGACGACTGGACTGAGTTATCGAACAATCAACAAGAAATGAATGCAATTGAAAAGACGTGGAGAGACATGTGTATTGATGACATTGAAACAAGACTGTTGGACGAAACCAGTATCAATGCGACGGATTTGAATAAACTTACTCAACTCAAGATTCTGAACGACGAAGAAAAAGAAAAAGCCTACAATCTTGGATTTGCCTGGAGTGGACACTACGTACGATCAACGGACCTGACTTATCGGAAGCAACAGTTAGCAAAAAATGTGGTGGGGGCGCTGAGATCTATTAGGAAAAATGAATCTCATGTTCAATGGACAACGATGATTTTCGCCAGATATCGGGTGGTCAAAATAATATTGAAGGCAATGCTCATTGAATGTACGAAAAAAAGCAATATAAACTTGGCAGCAGAAATCAAAATGATTATGGAATTCATCACAGAAAAAGCTGAAACTTACGATTGTGAAAACTTCTGGAAGACAATTTTCACCATGAGTGATGCAGAAGCAGCCGATGAAAAAGTTGTGAAAGCAAAATGGGCAAAAATGGGGCGAGAGATACCGCACATATCGTTGTCTTGTTTTTATGCGGTCAGGAAACTCATGTATGCATTAGTGGATGCAGGTATCGTCAATAAGCTCGTGGCTAAGGATGAAACTGAACTATTCCAAAGATTACGTGAAAAATATATACGAAGAATTCAACTAGGATATCATAAATTAAATCCCCCATCAAGTAAAAAGACTCGTTTGGCTACAGTTAGTGGTGATGACGATATTATTGAGTCAGGAAGAGCTTACATATCTGAAAATAGATTTTTGCAGGGTGAGGTTATACAAGAACGTTTAGATAAAGCTCAGAATAGATCACTAACATTTTTATCACATGGAGATTTTCTGATTAACAAAACTCACATGTCACAGGACCCGTATTTCAAGAATTTCCAGTTGAACAAAACAAAAACCAGACTCAAAATGAATCAGTTATACAAAGAACAGCTCCTACCGTATGACGACTTCCAAATAAAACTACCAAAAGGTAAATTTGAACAATTTCAATTGTTAATACACAAAGACTCATTAAAACAATCGTTTAGACTTCCTGCAATCAGAAATGCTTGTATTACAGTCAATGGAAAGCAATACCCAATTCCAATACCAAACCAGAAATTGGACGAAACACGAATTTCTCCAATCTTAGAAGGTAATAGTTGGATAAAACCAATTCTTAATCCAGTCAAAAAAGTTAAGAAACCTAGATTCGAAAACAAAACTTGTTTAAAAATTCTTTACAGCAATTTCAATGCGCCAGTAGGACGTAAAATCGATAAAGCACTCCTGTGGCATCCTGACGCAGATGTAATTATTCTTTCAGAATGTGAATGTGAAGAAAAATTTATCAAGGATGGCTCGATTATACCAATTGGATATAGAGCTTTCCATCACAAACCATTGGAGCTAGAGCATAGGAAAAAACTAAGAAAACTGGTGCTTAGTATGATTTTAATAAAAGAATGTTGGGCAGACAAAGTCGAGAAAATTTATGAAGGTGCAACAATCACAAGTATCTTTATTAAACATGAGAAGGTAAGATTAAATGTCACGGCATTTTATTATCCGTTAGAGTCCAGTAATAAATGGATTGCACTTGAGGGACAGGAACAATTTTTAGAACATTTGGATTCGGCGATAATGAAAATTGGTAATTCAAAGGCAATAATAGCAGGTGATCTAAATGCTAACATCAAGAAACACGTAGGTAAATTCCAAGCGAGATATATCCCTGAATTAAGATGTAAGCTAGCTGGTTGGACGTTCCATCAGAAGAATTACACAAATGTCAAAAAATTAGCAAATGGGAAAATATCTAGAAAAATCATCGATTTGGTAGCGACAAAAAACATCAGTGTCTTTGATTACAACCAAGAATCCGGCCCACTTACGATTGGGAATAACGGACATGAACTAATCAGTTTTAAAACAGAGGTAAACGCGTCAGCTATTTTGGGAGTTAGGAGGGTTATTAAAAGGGAAAAATTTGATAAGAGGGACCTAAAACACATTTTAGAAATGACCAATGATGACTTTTGGAAACGTTACAATGCACTCAAAGTACAGGATGAAATAGAAGCTCAATTCGGTGACAATTTAGGTGAGTGTGAATCTTCTAAATACTATTTTAACCATTTCGAGAATGTATATAGAATATTACATAATGAAAAGGAGGTTGTTCAAGAAATAAAAAATCAGAATTATAGCCAATCTAATATTACCAAAGGTCTGAACAATATGAGAAGGGGGATATATAGAACAATGAAACAGGTTGAAATAGAGGAAGACTTAGAAGAAATGCGATTGATGCTGAAAGAAGTTGAAAAGAATTTAAAAAGCTCCATGGAATATGATAGAAGAGTTAGTCGCAGAACCGAAATTGATCCAGGTAAATTCTCGCTAACGAATCTCTTTGAGGCATACCACATGGTAGCCCCCAGAGACAGAATTAACGCTGGCAAAGATGACCCCTTTTCCGCTAACGAATTAAAAGACGCGTTTATAAATCTATATGAAGGTATCATATCACATACGAAGGAGTTAGAAAAATCATTTAACATCTGTGACTGGATGGTGGAACCAAAATTCAAATTCAGCTTCAAGGATGATAATTTGCCAGACTGGGGTAAAATGAAAGGTAAACTCAAGTCAGTTGAGAAAATTTTTCGCTCCCTGAAACCGACAACAAAGGGCTACATGAGTAATTTAGATCGTGACAGCTGTTCCATGCTTCCGGATTTCTACCTAGAAGAGATGTATGAAGCGACGAAATTGGCATTACGAAAATGTTGTTTCGAAGATAAATATTTGATAACGAAGATGGTTAGTATTCTTAAAAAAGGGGATCCACTATTAATAAAGAATCGTAGGTACATAAATGTTGGACAGATGCAACAACAATTCCTCATGAAGGTGGTGGCGATATGCATTCTAGTTTACGCTGAAAAGAATAATCTGTTGGGGCGTAAACAATTCGGTTTCAGAACGGCGATGGGTTGTGACAGTGCAGTTGCTACGTTTATGTACAAAATGGCGTCCATTGACAAGAAATCTGCGGCCACGATGGTATGTTTAGATTTATCCAGTGCGTTTTTTTGTGTAACCCATGATAACTTATTGAATTTATTCAGGAAATACATAGATGATGAGGCGCTACCATTCTTCAAGAAACTCTTATGTCAAAGAAAAGCTGTTTTATACGCGAAAGGTGAGAAAACAGCCGAATTTGAAATTCCACAGGTAGGGACGGCACAAGGAGAGGCCACATCGCCAATATTTTTTATACTAATAATGAGCGGTTGTTTAAGATATGCTCTGGACGGTGTGAAATCAGATGGTAGAACTGGGTCGGATGGCAGCATGTTTGCAGACGACATGCAACTATTATCGTGGGCCATGAATCATGTTGAACTGCTGGAAAGAACTTACAAAATGACGGAAAAGGTTATGGAATATTGCAAAAATTGCGGCTTCAAGGTAAATAATCAGAAAAGTGAAATTATCATGTTTGGGAACCCGAATATTAGAGAAAAATTTGCAGACCCTTTTTTATCACCAGCGGGCCCGATTAGTCTTACTAAGGTTATAAATATGCTTGGAATTAGGTTCAATGATAAACTAGAATTTAAACCACAAATCAGCCATATATTAGACAAACTAGATTGGCACACATCTAATATCCATCGACTACATAATATTGGTTTAAAAAATCATATTTTAAAAGTTCTATTCTCGATCTGTTTTGGTTCGTTTAACTATGGATTGGGTTTGATGCCGTGGTGGGGTCAAGATCGTTACAAACAAGCGCAAGTCAAAATCAACAGAGCTATCAGAAGAATTTGTGGCCTAAAACTAATCGATGGACATCACGTGCCTCAAAGAATAATGCTTAGGTTAGTAGATATTTTACCATTCCATTTACAACACAAAAGAATGGCGCTGTTATTCCTAAATAGAATTATGAAAAATCAGCAACCTGCCGATTTATATGATATAATATTGAGCCATTTAGATGTACCAGAGGGTTGGAGTACTGTTACAGCACCCAAAGCGTGGCACGAAATCAATGGTGAAGCTCCCAGAATAAAATTAAACAATGATAAGACTGTACATGCAAATCAATCAGTTATGAAAAGAATTTTTCCATTATCATGTAAGGACTGGTTTAATAAACTTCCCTGGGACATTAGATATAGCCTAGGAACTAAGAGATTTGATAACAAAGTTTTGAACCATTTCAAAGAACAATGTCACCACCCAATAGAAAAAAATCCAATGAAATGCTCCGAATGTAAATACAAAGTAGATTTCGATAGTATCAATATCGACGAATTAATAAAAAATGTTCAACTGGAATATAGTAACTGTATCACAAGCACAAATTCTTATGACAATCAGATCATCTCCTTAAAACTGTTAATAGACTGTATTTTACTGAAAGTGACTAATAACGAGGATGTGTTTATAAACGATAGCAATTGGTCTTACGATGAAACATCTTTTGACCAAGCTTTTTAGAATGAATGATAAGATAAAGGAAAAGGTGGCCGAACTGGGAGTCGAATGGGAGGTAGCCGAAAATGCCATCCTGGATTTTTTAGATGATAAGTATAAATGCCCAGACGATGGTATTCACGTAGAAGGGGATGAAAACCCGAAAATCAGCAAGAAAATGAAACATTATCAGGCGACAGATGGTTCAGTTTTCCTTAGAATCAGAATGAACAAATTCAACAGGCTGGCAGACAATGATAAAATAAGGTTCAACGTGATTATAGGAAATGCATGCCCAGACATGATTAAAATTAGTATTGGGATACAAGACAAACCCGCAAAACCGGTGAAGATCTGTAAGGTAAGCATCTGAATACACATTAAATTTATAACAAAACTGAATTTAGAGACACTCAGAAATGTGGAGATCCAAAAAATTCTTTGTGGTTGAAGATGAATCTGGAATGGAAGCCGAATATGAAGAATTCAGAGGATCCTTTGTTGCAAAATTTGAAGATCTCAGTGTCAGGTGCAAGGACGAATACGATATTTCATTGGTACCACAGTGCTCATCATATTGTCAAGGGCTTGACACACAATTGGTCCTCATTATATCCCAATGGCAAGAAAATGTGAAAATTAAAGAAGATCGGAAAAAGATAAAAATCTCAAGTGACGTCAGAAAACAGGTATCTTAAAAAAGGCATTAGCATCATTGTGATTATAATCAAATATTTAGGTACACTCCATCAAACGTACCAGGAATGCCAGCGATGACTCAACGGATGGCAAAAAATCCAAAAAACGAAGACGAAGCTCAGGCGATTGGTCAAACTAACCTACGCGTATCGACCACATAAATTAAGAAACATAGATTGGCTACCAAATGGTCGAGTCACGTTAAGATAACCAAATTTATCATACCATTTATTAAGAGCCCAGATATCTCAACTGTTAAACAAAATAAAACATTTAGGACGATAATTATTATTCAGAATGCCTAGAGGCCGCTCGATCTTTAAAAAGGAATCTAAAGAAAACTTTGTAAAGAGAAAATCCCGTTTGGCGTTTGGCGAGAAACTAAATGAAGCACCATTGTTGTCAATGCCAAAGGACCAGAGCGTGGGTAAGTTAAGTCGAGTATTATTAGTGGAATCTAAAAAGTGAATTCAGTTTTTGAATTCCTGAAAGATCCCGAAATTCTAGATCTGACAGCAAAGGAGAAATGGTGCCACTTTGCAAAAGATCTGCATTGGTGGCTACGACAATACCCATCGATGATCAACAAATGTGACATGTTTGACATCAAAAGCGGAGCGGCGGAAGCGTGTGGGAGAATGAAGATGATTTTCAGATTACCAAATATGGAATGGGTAATGAAGCATCCCTCACCAGAGAAATTTAAATTTTTCCCATCTCGACATAATGGAAAAAAATTCGCACTTCCGCTTTATTTGGATCTGATCAAATACCACCTCGAGCTGAAAAAACCTGAAACTGCCCCAAATACTGTCTTACCGTGTAACTATTTCCCAGTTCAATTGGGCCCAGAAAAAGTTCAAATACTTATGTATGGCAATGACTGTATTTTTCCCTTCCGAGTCCTCAATAAATGAGAATAGGATTTAACGTTTGAATTTATTTTAGAAATATGCTATTCTCGACTAAAATTTGGGACAAAACCGGTCTAGTGATCTGCCTGGGGCCACCGGGCTTCGAAAACTCATTGATGTGTGAACATGTGGTGCAGGAAGCGAAGGCGATGGGGTTGTCTGTCAAGAAAATGACGAATCGACTGGACAAACATCCAAATTGGGTTGATGTACAAGTTGTAAGTTTCAAAAATTCGTACCGTATAGGATTCTAATATAATATTTAGTCGATTTTGATATGCCACGGCCCACTAAGACTTGAAGACGTTGTGACAATCAAAAACGAAGCAGGGAATCGGTTCTTTATGCTTATGGGGGATAGAAAGAATAAAGACCTGGTGGATTTGGTTCCGATGGCGGAAAATCTAATCATGCTGACGACGGTATGTCACTATTGCAAAGGTGGAGCAACATTTACGAGCTGTGATGGTCTGAAAGCGGTTTGTAGGGGTTGTAAAGCGATGGAAGCAGATCGAGTCGCTAAAATGGATGTGGATCTTCTCAATAGGTAAAATATATAATATAAATGTAGTGGTCAGTTTTGACCGCTGTTCTGACGAATCTATTTAGGGACGTAGTACTTATTAAAGAGAAAAACTCAGATGAAAGCATGAGTGGTATTTCCCTCATTAATGAGAGTATCTCGCCACAGAACGCAAATCGAGTCAAATCCTTGGAAGAGACTGTTATTGAGGTACCGAACAAAAAGAAAGGGAAAATACAGATCCAATATTTCTCCAGGTTCCGAAGACGATCGAATTCAAATTATCAGTCGCAACGGGAGACCGATCGACAAAAGATATCGAAGAAGATCTGATTCCCAAGATAAACGACTGGACTTTGTGAACTCCGAAACAAGTCAAGCGGCGAAGAAAATGAAATCATCCATGACGGATTGAAAAACCGATAATCTTTTCTACTCACTTCTTGTTGACGGTACAAATTTGACCTACTGCCTAAAATAATAAACAAACCCGTCATAGTGCGAAAATCATCGAGTGTAAAAAGTTAAGTGGGAGGGCGTAGTTGGAGACTATTGAGTTGGTTCGTTCGATGAGCTTATAAATGAAAAAATGAGTTATTAAGATTGTGAAACTTCGTTAAGCGAGAAATAGCGAATAGCAAAGCAAGATGGGTTGCACAAGCACGAGATGTAAAGCTGAGGCAAAGTATGACTAATTATAAAACCCTTTTTCAGTTAAAGAGTGGCTACTAACTTTTATATTCAGGGCCTTCGATTCGATTGTCGAAACGAATACTAAATTTGGAGCCAGTATGAATGTTGCCTGGGAAAATGCCAAAAAGCAAACTGAAACGATTTTAACAGCCATGGACACCATCGAGGGATTAGCGGAATCAAATCAGAAGCTGGTAGACAAAAGAATCGAAAAGGACGAAGTCCTAATCAAGCTGGCGAATGACAACCTGTCGAAGTCCGAAAAAATTGGTGAAATGCAGAATATCATTGTGAATCAGAAAGCGAAAGAAAATGCATTAGAGTCTTTGGCA
>SCLD01096354.1:0-11521 GCA_004367895.1 Oikopleura longicauda | reverse complement strand
AATGATGACTCTTTTAAACGGTCATTTTGGTGGCCTCTTCAAATAACGGTCATTTTTGTTCTCGATAAAAGTTAGGTTTATAACGGCCATTTTCACCTAGTTTTGCATAGTTTTTTTAATTTTGATGAAAAATGAGAACTTTTAGTTCGCTTCGCGGCGTTTAGAGAAAACACTAAACAATTAGTTTTTTCATTTTCCTCCTCCGATTTATTTTTTTTTCACAAATTATTACAATACTACTGTAATAAACAGGTAAGGATAAGATATTCAACACCAACACCCTATATTATAAATAGGGATCAAAACGGTACCTAAACCGAACTAATACAGTGAGATATACAGACTCATTCGTCTCACTATAATAAATTGAAAGAGTCACAAAACACGGCGACAAGATCGTTACGTGTATTTAGATTGTTATTTACAATCAACCCCAATTTGGGGCTCATCCTACGGGATAAAAATACAGTACTTCTGTATTTAATCAATCCAAAAACTGATTTTGGATTATTCACATTTAAATTGTCAACTTTGACAATCCTATCACCAACAGGTTCACTGATAACTAAAGGGTAGATTACCCAGTTATCAATAAGAATTCTATTTCCAATCCCAGCAATTTGCTGAGATACTTCGATTCAATCGAAATCAATAGGCCATATACCATTGATTGAGCCATTTTTGGCGCCAATCCAACGCAAAACTCAATAGCCAATAGGCATCGAGCACGTATTAATTGATTCCAGATAGCCATGCAACCCACAAACGGGAGAAAAAATACTAATAGTAAAATAAAATTTACTATTGATCAATCGTTAAAACCCCCCAACCATGGCGGGGAAAAATCAGAGAGAACAGAAATCGAAAAAGGAAAACAAGAAAAGGAAGAGGGCCACAGAGGGCCCAGCCAAGAGCAACAATTTGGAAAACCGGAAATCACAACCGGAAGTTCCAAGACCGAACCTTGCACAGGAAACGGTTATAACTCTCACAAACTAGGTGAGACAAAATGTCAGAAATGGTACAATAAAACCATTAACGACATTCCCTGCTTTATACCAGTTAAGATGAAAATTGGAAAATCAGATTTTCCAATGATTCCATCATCTGTGATAAACGGGAAACCGACCAGACCTACCCAGACAAACCCCCCCCAACCCCAATGTCTTGGACATGTTTTACCCAAACAAATAGTCAGAAATTATCATATGTTTGACTCTAAATCCGATTTAGAATCATCCCCAATAGAAATAAATACCACTGTACATAAGTCCACAATTTTAAACAATTCATATCTTATTAATAATAATGTAAATACTAATGCCCCATATAATGAATCAAATAGAACAGACTCGAAAATTGGATTTTCAAGTTCATCGTCAATCCAAATCAACCAAACATTTTCAGCTCATCACCGATCAAACCCCACCAACCCTATACATCAACCAAACAAGAACCGAACTCCCACGACATGACAAATGACCGAGAAAAAAATTTAAACCCAAAAAAATCAAACTCGAATATAAATTTGAAAACTAGATTTTCAAATAGTCAAAATGTTCCATATATCATGAACGTTAAACCGACAAAGGAATATGTACCTAGAAGACCCGCATCAGATGACAACGTCCCAGTTGTTAATATGAAAGAAATCCAGCTCTCAAAACTTCGTGATGCGAAAGCTGGTATTCCATTCATACCATCCAGATTCCAGCAAAAATATACTGATAATCCAGCCCATCACTACACGAAAAATCACATCCCAGAAATCCAAAAAAACTCTCTTAACGAAAAACTACTTTCCGTTATCGACTTAGGTCCGGGCTGGACTTTCAAAAATATTTTCAAAAGCATGTCCTGCCTAGGACAGCTCAAGCTTGGCACAGATTGGACAGCACTCATCACGCCAATCAAAAGAGGCGATAGAACATATAAAAACGCATTTTTATATTTCAAGAACCATCGTGCTGCACTTATCGGAGCATATCATATGTGTGGCAAAGCAACAACGGCCACTTTCCTGAAAAACTGGGTAATGACACCGTATGTCATGGCAATGTTCAATGACAAGGACGGGAATTTCAAAAATTTTGAAATAACATGGTATCAAGCGGAGGACTATCGAAAAAAGATTTCGATATGTCTCAAAAAACACTCAGAAAATCTGAAATCATACACAAGAGGGCGCCAACGAAATGAGATGCATTTAGCAAAATACCACTATCGAAAACATAGACGCAAACAAGGTATCACACCCCTCACAATAGGATTCGACTGTCTACAATCTCATTTTTCAAATACGCTAAATCCGTACTTGAAGGAAAATGACTTTCTCATCCCTTCCGGTCAACCAAAATTAGAACGCGAAATGACCATGAACAAAAGAACATGGACACTCACCAACCCATCAAATTACCCGATCAAATTCTGGAAATCCTCACAAATCAAAGGGGAAGACATCCCGAATGCTAAAAAATCACGTTTAGCATTCAAAAAGGATAATAAAAAATTCAAAAATGGTGAAACCACTATACAACCAAATCGCAACCAGATTAAAGATCACAAAAACTTCGACGTCTCAAACAACATTGTCAGAGCGGGAGACCATTCATTTGCACTTAATAAAAAATGGATTTTTTATTTCAATGAATCAAAATGGGGAACTATGACCAAAAAAGAAAATTTCTGGTTCAAAATGAGTGAAATGGAAGCAAAGTCACCTTCCTCACAAATTGCATGCCAAGCTAATCTCACTATTGAAGAATTTGAGGATGTGGCTATATGGGTTGCTGCCGGACAGTCAGTGGACAAAAAAACCATGGATTTACTCCACCATGAAAGAGCACGCCACGAAAGGATTGAAAAAGATTTCAATGACGAATTCGATAAAATGGCAAAAGAACTCGATCTTACAATGAACGCGGTATCTCATAACCGCAAATTGGCAGACAACAGACATGCTCAAGTTCAAAACCAATTCAAATACTTAGCAAAGGAATGGTTAAAAGACTACCAAGAACTCTTCTCTAAATCAGATTTAGAGAAAAAATATTCACATCATTTAAATCATGACGGAATTGATTCGAAATCGAATTTAGAATACGAGATATTTTATAATTCAGAATTGAAGGGAAAAATTCGCTCTAAATTAGATTTAGAGAATAAAATTTTTACAATCAATGACAAAACCCCTTCCAAATCTAATTCGGAACAGGAATTGCTTTTTTATCAAAATATAGAAATCCTCTCTAAATCAGATTTAGAGAAGAAACATCACATAGAAATCAGTTCTAAATCAGATTTAGAACACGATTCATCTTATAAACCAATTAAGGTAATGAAAGTCGAGAATGAAAATATAAAAACACTTCTGGGAACCGAAGAGGAAATGACGGATACTGTTGAAAAAATCGGAAAAGCTTGTACGGCAAGCATCACGTTGGCAAGTGAAACGGCTGAAACACTACCATATCCAAAAGTCATTACCAGCACTTCAGGACTTGATTTAAATCTAAAATACAATTTAGACTTAAATTACTTTAAACTAGACGAGTATGATTCCCCAGTAGCGATACCTAAAAATATCAACATCAAACAATACAAAGATTATACCTACCCAGTAATTTTACACTCATACTCATTCTCAGACCTAGAAAATCAAATTTCAGACTCAACTAAACTTATTCACAACGACATTCTAAAAACACACCCGAATCCACTCCCAGAGCTTGATACAGGTGCAATTTCAAACAGGGAATTTGAAATTGAACTCTCCGAGGATGAAAATGTAGTATTCTCATCTGAAAACGATACTGACGATGAAGCTGAAACCGATGATGAAGACGATGATTCGAAAGAAACTGAATCAGAAATCAGCGAAACGGGAACGGTTATATCAACCGAACCAACCACAAGTGACCAACTCCAACTGGAACACAAAATGATGTCACAAAAAAAACCAATCGACCCCCGACCACCTCCAGCTTTCACATCAGTAATAAATGAACTTACAAATGATGGAGCCGAAAAATGGAACATCGATTGTTCACATTTTCAGGAATTAATCGAAAACGAATTAATATCCGACCGGATGCAAAACTCGAAAATCGGATTTTCGAGTACTGATGGCTATGACGCAAGTTCAATTCCAACATATTCTTGGCCACTCAAAAAAACCTCCGAAATCGACCAAACACTAGGTGTAGAACTCAACAATAGCAAGAGTTCTACACGTGTTTGGCAATCCCTGATACTGGAATACTCACCATTCGTGATCGATGTCATTAAAACAATGAAAAATCTCGACGAAGTACAAGGCGCAATGACCACAGAATGTGGCAACCTCAGCACATCCCTAGAACTCTTAATGGGAGCGTTAAACGACAAGACTTTTTTCCACAAGTTGGCAACCTTGGACAACAATGGGTTAAAATACATCCCAAGAATATCAAAAGAAATGTTAATTAACATTTTACTGATACTTCCAAACATCGCAAAAGAGTGTAATTTTGCGATGAAAGTCAAACATACAAACGAATCAATCAAGAAACAGATAATCCGTATCGTAAAAGATAGGGAACCAGAAACAGGTAGGGACAACCAGAACCAATCGTTCGTCTTAAACGACAGGGATATTTATCATGAAGGGGAAGAACTAGATGATATTCTAGAAAATAACTTTCTAAACCTTCAGGAAATGAGTAGCAACGAATCCATTTCAAATGAAATGGATGAAGAATTTGACGAACCAAATTCATACGACAGCTTCAATATAAACCCCCCCTCAGGTAATGTTTCATTAACCGAAAATGATCAGAATAATCTAAGAGAGTTCCAACCTTCGTATACACCTATAATTTATAATACTAACGAATTAGAAGAAGAAAATTCATCAAATCTCCAAATCAGATTTGGAGATGAGGAATTCAATATAGGTGAAATCGTAATCACACAAACCAACGAACTCTATCATGCGATAGGGAATAGGATTGAAAATAATCTTATAGATAATAACCTCACAATAGAATATCCGACAATAAAATCGAAGTACACGGCCAAATATAGAGCGGAGTACGCCGATAAAAATACGGGGAACATTAAATTCAGGGAACAAATTACTACTAATGAAAATGACAATAAAATCATGCTAAAAAATTTTTCAGCATCAATCACAAAAGAATTTCAATTCAACAAGAAAAACTCAATGAGAAAATTTGGACTCACATTTCTGTATACCAACTTGAACCCCCCCATAACTAATAAAATAAATTATTTGAGAAACAATTTTTTTAAGGCAGGTTTTATAAGCGTGGTTGAGTGCAGGTGTAAAATTGAAGAGGTTGAAAATTTGAGTATCGTCCCCATTGGTATGAAAGCGTTCACACATAAAAACCCGAAATCAAAAAGATGTTATGCAATCATATTAGCTAAATCAGATTTAGCTAAAAAATGCACAATCATTTTTAATGAACCTCCATTTATTGCAATCAAATACAAGGACAACAGACAGTCATTCACACTAGCAACTTTTTACAAACCATATGAACTCAGTTCATACTGGCAGAAAGATTTTACAAAAGATGATTTTGTAAAAAATCTAGAAAATATGATCAAAATCATCGGAAATAGCTCTAGCATTATAACAGGCGACACAAATGTTAATATCACAAAACCCAGAAGTGGGGATGAATATTTTTGGTCTAATAAATTCAGGCGTTATCTAGGACACTTTGAACGAAAAGAAACAAGGGAGACCTTCTGGCGAAACGCGGAAACAAAATCCAAAATTGATTACTGTTGGGTAAAAGGACTACCCGAACATTCCCTAAAACTCTGGGACGGGAAAGAAAAAGCGGACAATGACGGACACGTAGTTTTTGAACTGAGAACGAATTATTTTATAAACGGAATAATCGGGGAAATGACCATTAATTCAAGACCAAAATTAAACCAAAATCAAGTTTTTAACATAGCTAAATGTTCCGAAAATCATTTTTTCGGAAAATTGAATGCACTGAAAGAAAACTGGATGGAATTTATACCTGAAAATCCAAATACACCTATCCCAGAAAACACAATAAGCAATCTTGACCTCGAAGACAATGATAATAATGAATACTGCAAATATGCAGTCGAATTTTTAGAAAACCTATTCGAAACCTTACAACCCACGACCACTAAAACCAGAGAAATTCGAAATAACAGAAGAATATACGGCAAAGAATTCGTAAAACTTTCAGTAATGATAACTAATATAAAAACACACCTTAAACAAAAAACCAGAATTCCAAACAGATTGGAATTACTGGATACAGTTAAAAAACTTGAGGAACTAAAAAATAGACACAGGCGTTGGGATGAAAGGAAAAACCTTTTGGGAAAAGGGTTAGCAAACGATGATGACATTTACAAAGTCGCAAAATTACTTAGACCAAAATTTAGGGCAATAGCGGACTCATCCGAAATCTTTAAATCACAAGAGCTCGCAAACGAATACGTAAGATTATACGAAACCATCACACAGCATATAAAAGACTCACGAGAAACGCTTGACATACTAGAATTTATACCAGAAAATGTAAAAAACCAAAATTTCGAAAAATTTGATTTTCGAAAATGGACACCACAATGGGATCTCAGTAAAAAAGGGACAAAAACCATGAATAAATGCTTTAACCAACTAAAAGCAACAACAAAAGGGTTAAACAGCAGCCTCTACAGAGATGCTTTGGCCATGCTACCCCCATCATATATAAAAATTATATGTAATGTTATAAAATACTGGTTAATAGGTGGAAACTACCCAAACGAATTTTTAAAAGGAAAACTTAAACCCATCCTTAAGAAAGGGGACATTAATCTAATAAAGAATCGTAGGTTTATTTCAGTTGGAACGCTATTTCAACAATTACTCGGAAAAATTGTTGCAAGCATATTTCTAGGATTTATGGAAAAAATCAAATTTCTCCATAAAAATCAATATGGCTTTAGAAGCGGGAAAAGCTGCCCCCTAGCGGTCGCATTTCAAATTTTCAAAGTATTAGCAAGACCAAAAGGAGTAGTGTCGAGGCTAATATTCCTGGACCTCAGTTCAGCCTTTTTTTGCGTAAAAAAGGAGCAACTACTGAAAATCATGAAAACGGTCTGTACAGAGGAAAGCATAAAGTTCTTCGAAAAAATGTTAAAACCGAGGGAGGCGGTAGTGATCTCTGAAAATATATTTTCAGAAGAAATGAAAATCCCAAACGACGGAGTCCCACAAGGCGAACCATGTTCCCCTTTATTCTTCAACATCATGATGAATGGAATATTTTTCTACGTCCCAAGATGGAACGGATGTTACACCGTAAAAAATGGAGTAACATATCAATGCTTTGCGGACGACAGCGTCCTTGACATTTTTAACAATTTTATAAAAAAATTAAATAAAGAGACAGAAGAAGCCATCGACCGTACAGTAGAATTCGTCACAACCATCGGATTTAAAATCAACCCAGATAAGTCAGAGTGCATGTTAATCGGGGACCAGAAAAAAATCAAAAAAATGGATCAAGTACTCATAACCAAGGTAGGTACGATAAAAGTTCAAAAAGAAACGAACTTCTTAGGACTAAGGATAGACGACAAACTCTCATTTGAACCACAATATAAACATGTTATTAGTAAACTAACAGGGATCGAAAATCTGGTTTTCGATCTAAAAGGCATAGGGACAAATAGACAAGTAGTCGCAAACGCATTCAGCAGATCATCAGGGATATACCTATACGGTATTGGAATTCAACCAAAATGGCCCAAATATAAATATATAAAAATGCAATCGATAATATACAATGCCCTATGCTCTATATATGATACCAAAATGAGCCGGCTGAAAAAAATCAGCCAGAGGGAAATTTTACGATTTGCAAATTGGCCACCCATTAGACTTCAACATTTAAGAGCGAACTTAACATTATTAAACAGAACCATAATGGACGACAGACTAGAAAACTTTAATGAAATAATCAAAAAATTTCTATTTTTTGATGATCTCACAGAATTCGTACTACCAAACAATGGTAAAATCCCTATCATAACAATAAAAGAGGAAGAGAGAGCGAATTACGGACCAAACATCTGGAAAGCGTTCCCCCTAAACTCAAAACAGTTTTTAGAAGAATTACCGGATTTCATAAAAAAGATGTTAGGTACGAAAAAATTCGATAAAGGAATAGCAGCATTTGTCAAAGTCTCATGCTGGCATAGGGAAATCCATACATGCTCCGAATGCCAACAAAATAGAAATACAAACCATGCTATCACAGAATTCGAAAATAAGATTTTCGAAGAGATAAATGGTATATCTGATGCCGAACTCGAAGAGTTCCATGAAAGTATTGATACATTGACAGACGAAGAGTCTAGTGGAATAAGCAATTATAATATTGAGGCAATCCTGGAAAATATACAATTTCAATTATAAAAAAATCGAAGTCTTAACTTTTTAAACAATTCAGAGAAGACAACATGAAAATAACAAAGGTTAGCAACCATCTTAAAATCAGCTGGAAAAATAACAAAGAGTTCAACTCTCTAAAATCAAACCACAATTTCATATTTGTAAAATCTAATTCACAAATATTATACAGACAAGAATCAAATTCAAAAACCATCAGAAAGAAAATTTATATGAACAAACATATGAAAATCAGATTTTCATATGATAAAAACAAAATTCTACGAGACTTTAGAAGTTCGAACCAGATCAAAACTTATGAAAATCAAATTTTCATTTAAAAACCGCGAAAATAAGACATATCCGAAAATCCTATTTTCAAATAAAATCCGACCAAAAAGTCGAAAAACTAACAGATTCAAAATCAAAAATTAAAACAGCCATTAAATTCTAACCGGATCTAAATGTTTGAAAATCGGATTTTCAAACAAAAAGATTAAAAATTAAAACAATCTGGTCATTATTCAGATAGGGTTCGTTAGCACAGAGGTCAGAGCGGCAACTTGGAGAGCGGAAGGTCGATGGATCGAGACTCGTTAAGGCAAAACGATTTAGTATAGGCCTCATGTCTAATGGAAACGTCGACACGATCCCATCCAAAAAACGCTCTGATTCATGATCTGGGAATCCTTTATGGAAATATATTTTTTACTGAGTAACTGTTCCAAAATTTAGAATTTGACCTTAAAAAACTTAAAAAATTAGAATTTTTTAAGAAACTACAAAAGTATCTTCAAGCCGATAAAAGGACTAACCACAAAAATTAACCACAAAAATTAAAACATAACGAATAGTCAACCTAATTTATTAATAACTATGTTAAACAGCTTTAATGATTAGGGACAAGAATAAAGTCCCCATTACTCAAAATCGGCAAATCTTGAGTAAAGGCCAGAATTATTCGTGAATCATCAGATAAGGATGAAATAGCACGCAACACATCTTGACAATAAGGGTTCTCATCCACGTCTGGAAGAGAGGACAAGTCACTAGAGGGCAAAACACTCGAATTCCAAAATCCATCAAAAGAATCAATTGGAAAGCCAACCTTAAGAATTACGTTAAGGGAACAAATATAAAAAATTGAATAAACTTCAAATAGTTAAAATAAAACGAACCCTCGGAATTCGTCGAACACCTCGTCCCCAATTTGAAAGTCCAGGCTCTAGGCCACCAAACACCATTCGATTGAAAATGACGCGACCATAATAATCCAAATCTAAATGTTAAAGATATTTAACATTAGTTACGTAACATCACGATGTACCTGAATAAGCATGATCACGAACACCGGAAACAGTAGATACCCGCAAAACCTTGGCTACAATAGGACAATCGCGAACTGGAACACGTCCACGCACAACATCAGCATAATTTTTAACTATAAAAACTATAAAATCAAATACTAATCAAATACCTTTTCGTTTTTCAATAAAATTCTCCAATTTCAAAGTCATATTCGATAAAATAAAAATTTAAAATTTATGACACCAACCCGGGACATAAATACAGGCCATGTTAAATTCCAGATGTCGATAACTACTTATCAGACACAATATACATTTCAAAATAAGTTTTTGAAATAATCATGAAAACACCTATATATATAATATACTGACAAAACCGACACCCAGGTGAACAATCAAAATATACCTAGACTAAATACACATCTCAAAATCGGTTTTTGAAATTTCGTAAAAAATTCATAATCACATTGATTGGTAAATCTGATTGACCAATCAAAACTCGGAATAATCGTAGGTTCAGCTTATCACCGGAGCCAAAAAACGAAAATTGAGAAAATTGACTAAAAACACAAAAGAGAATAATTCACAAAAAATCAGAAAACAAAAAACGAAATCCCAAAATACACTAAAAATAGAGACTGGTCACCATCAGATGGTAAATACATCAAAGATGACAGGTAGATACAAAGTCAAAAAAGAAATCGAAAAAATCAAAATCTCATTGGAAATAGACGAAATGCCCATTCGTAAGTTATTACTCTAGAACATAAATTATGAAAACTTAGTCAAAAAATAATTTGACTAAAATCCGGGAAAAAATGACAAAATTCCAAAAAATTAAACATTCTAGAACGAAATTTTTGACAAAAAGATTTTCAAAAATCTGTTCAGTAGTCAAAATGACGGATGCCTATTACTACAAGCATGGAAGCTTCGCACCAAACCTTGAAACAAGCTGGGAAAGATTCTGTAATGAAATAAAGGATGAACCAGATTCAAAAAAATCAATCGCAGCGCTACTCAACCACGAAAGTGCAAGGGGTAACACAATGCAAATGGAAAATTGCTTCAGGTAAATCAAAATTCAGGAAAATCTTTATAATTTTTAACTCATAAAAAACGACCTCAGAATAGAAAATCGGATTTTCTATTTTCAAAAAAACGACATTTTATATATACAGAACTAAATATATTTATAGAATGTTCACCAGAGCCATCTTCCAAGCGGTATGCAGAAAAGATGGAAGTTACCTCAACATTTACAAAAATGTTATGAGAACTAACTTTGGGACAAAATTCGAAGATGGAGTCGCACTAGCTAACATCTACGAAGGGGTCATGCAATTATCGGAAGCAGAAAACGAAACCGCCATTGATTTCAAAATCTTGGAAATCATCAGGAACCATACACCACAACTAGTGGAGTGCATGGAAATTTTCATCGACGACTTTCTCGCCGATGAAGAAGTTGCCGATGAAGTTGGTGAACTAATCATCGACGATGGTGAAGAAAGAGATGGCCCAAGAACAATCTTTGTCAGTGAAATCCCAAAAGATTTCAAGAAAAACTGCCTAAATATACTTGCAAGTACCAAGGTAAAATTCAAAAATTTTAAAAATTTCGCCAAAACCATAAATTTCGAAAAGTTAAATTTTCGAAACCTATAATAATTAATAAAACCGTAAAGTCATTAATTCTTAGTAAATTTTCCCAGTAAATTTTCAAGTTCAAATGAATTTCATCCCTTTTTCAACTCTCTCAAATCCTTCGAATTTT
>SCLD01096343.1:0-11530 GCA_004367895.1 Oikopleura longicauda | reverse complement strand
AAGGTAGCATCAGACAAATCGAAAATCTGATAAGAATGTTAACCAGAAAAAATGAAAAGAAATTAACTATAAAACCTCAGATAAATTCACTTGAGGAGCATCAGGGACAGAGGGTACATCCTCTAAGCCACCATAAATCAATCGATTGAAAATAATACGTCCGTAATAGTCGAGAGCTAAATGTAAAAAGATTTTAAAATAAATGGAAAATTTCTTTTCCATTTAGAAATACCTTGGATTGCAGAATCGAATTCAGGTGTATTATAGTCAAAAACAGGGTAAAGGGAAGTTCGGGGTGAAGCAAATCTGATAACTGAAAAAAGAAATTTTTTCAAGAAATGAAATGCTTAGTCAAACGTGGAAACATACCTCGTCGTTTATCCTCATTGCTATAGCCTCGAACAGCATTGACGAAATTCAAACCTTTAACAAGAAATAATTCAAAAATAATAACCGTAAAAATAGTTGATTGGTTTAAAAATTACTTTTTAAACAATCCAAGTATAGACAGACCTGACGAAGGCAAAACAGCTGAAGATTGAAATCCCAAATCAGATACACAGTTCACAGGCCCAAAAGGGTTCTGGGAAATAGGTGGGTCTCTCGGATTTTCCGATTTTTTTGAATCTTGTGAATTGAGCAGCTTATTCATATCTCTAGGATGATCTCTAACCATAGTCATGGAATCTTTTCTGTATTAAGGATACAACATTGACAAGCTCAGAAAAAATTAAAATTAAACATTCAAATATAATAATCTATCCTGTTATTAAATTCAGTAAACTCTAATGACTAAAATTCATACACGACAGACCAATCACACTCACAAAAATCATGAAAAATTCACGAAAAATATAACTAGACGAAATCAGGAAAACGCAATACACAAAATAAGAAAATCACAAATTTAAAATTACTTTTAAATTTGATAGACATGGAAGATAGAACTTAACGCTGTGAAAAATTTGTTTTTTCTTTCAAAAACCATTAATTTGGTAGAAACACAAAACATGCCCTAGATCTGGAAAAAAATTTTTTTTTTTATCATTCCAAATCATTTCCAACCAATCAGATAACTCGAAATAATGTGGGCTTCAGAATGTCACTGGAGTCTCATTCAAGAAAAGTGAAAATAATCAAAAAATAAATCTGAGAAAAAAGTCAAAAAGAGAAAAAATGAAAGAACCACATTCACTAAACAATGTGAGAAGGGGATCAAAGAATCACCCCACAAAAGAAATCGAAAAAATCAAAATCTCTGTCCCCACGGGAATCCAGAAGAAACAAAAAAGTAAGTCTAATTTACACTAATATAGTGTACGAATACGTAAAGATTAGAAAATCCCTTTTCTAATCTCGAAAAGAATAAATGTAAACATTCACGAGAAAGATTCTCTAGAATTAAATAATTTCAATCCTATGGAAATGTTCTATAAGGTTCCTTTAGACATTACGTAACAAAAAATTTCAAAAAACCGTAACACTAAACTCTCTAGAACACTCCCAGATAGGAAAAATTATCTCAAAATCATTTTCAGTAACGAAAATGGCGGAAGGTTTTTTCTTCCAATTTGGCGGTTTTGCACCAACAGTGGACACCAGCTGGGATAGACTCATCCACGAACTCAGAAATGAGACGGATGAGAATCAACAACTGATATGCCTTCTGAATCAGGATAGCACTAGGGGAAATAAAGCTCAAACCGAAAATTGTTTCAGGTAATTGAAAAATTTTAGAAAATCGTAAAATAGAAAATTTCTTTTCTATTTTAGAGTCAATACAAACGTAGAACTTAAAAAATATTTAAGAATGTTCTTGCGTTCAATCTTGCATGGGGTTACAAGAAAAGATGTCGATTACTTGCGTATGTACAGTAATTGCATCAGGATCAAATTCGGTTTCGAATTCAACGATGGAAGCACGTTAGCCAAAATATTCGAAGAGCTAACTGTAATTGCCAATGGAAACGCTGCTAATGTCGACAAGGACATTCTCAACGTTTTCAGGAAAAACAAGCCTGAAATGCTTGAAGGGATGGAAATTTTTATTGACGACGCCCTTGACGAAGAAGAACCGGAAGATGAAATACCGGAACTTAGAATTGAAGACGACGATGAAGAATCAGCCGATAACAGACGGCCGAGAACGATTTTCAAGAGTGAACTTGACGTCAATACCATCGCTGAATGCTTGAATATCTTTGCAATGACAAAGGTAAAAGAAAAAATGGGATCTTTTTAATGGGATCTTTTTAATATAGAAATAAAACTGGAAAAAGAAATTTTTTCAGTAGGGAGTTACAGAATAAAGACTAGCCTCTAAATCCGTTGTTTTTAGTCCTACAATTGGGATAACATCATCAACTGGAAAAGATTTGAAGAATCTTACTCAGCTGAAGATGAAGAGCTCGCAGCGATCGTTACTTCAGAATCAGCCCTGAGACAAATCCACGATCGAAATTTCAAGGTAAACTCAGAAAAAATAAAAATAAATACGACATATATAAATCTCTTTATATATGAAAGATAACATGAAATAAGGAAAAAGTTTTTTAGTCTGAAAAATCTTTTTGAGCCTGAAAAATTTAGTTTGAGAAAAATCTTTTGGTTTTTGAATGTACTTGATTTCTATTGGTTGCTTGACTTCGATTTCAATCTAAATTTTTACCCTAGTTAATGAACCCAGGAGCCAGAAGTTATCGAACTGGAATATGCCTACAAAGGAGCTATGTGTTCAATTTGACTCTGGGATATCATACTCAAGAAAAGATGGATGCCAATACAAGATTCCTTGTTGGCAATGATAACTTCAGAAAATTGACAATCGAAGAATGTAAGTTATAATTCAAGGACAAAATGATTTCAAAATTTCTTTTGGAATCAACATTAATATTACAAACTTAACTCCATCATAAGTCTTTATAGACTCATCCATATAATAAGTTATAGGCTTGAATTAAAAGCTGAAATAACGAGTGATTTCAGTGTCAGACAATTTTACTGATTATCTGATGGAATTGAACACTTCGCTCAGATCCGCAAGAGAGGAGCTGTGTGAAATTTGCTTGGACCCAGCGGGGGCACTGTTATTTGCAGTCATGCTACAAGAACAGCCGATGGTAACAAAACCGGGAGATATGATTGAAAGAACAAAGTTCGCATGTTATGGAACAATGGGGTTAATTTCGTTTACAAACGATTCAATCATCGTTAAACGGTAAATAGACACATTAATATATTATTAATATATTATGGAAAAGAAATTTTCCATAAAATAGTCGGAAATCAAAAAATAATAATGAAAATTCATAAATTTATAAAATAATTAAAAGGCTGAATTTAGTGCAATGCATTGTACAAATGCATCGAACCAAACTCCGAGTTGTCAAGGATGCCGTAAACGCTTCTCAACAATTGATCTGACTCAAATAGCGGATCCAGAGTGGTGTATCTTCACGATTGTATCATTCATGGTCAAAACAGAAGATACTAAATTTGTATCAGTCAAAAGTGGAAGAAGATTCACTTGCTCAGCTTGGGGAACACTCCAAGTAAGTAATCAAATATAAATATAACGGAAATATATGGGAGAAAATATTGTAAATACAGTATTCCAAATAAATATGTTCACAAAAGAAATTTTATGAACATTAATAATAATAAAATGATTTAGGATTCAAAAGGTAAATGGGGGCATCAATTCGTAGTAAACTGTGGAGCAGGCTCAACCAGAAATGACCCAATTGAGATCAGTCCAAGAATGACCGGTTGTAAAGCTGGTATGGTAGCTGCGATGATTATGCTGTTCACTGGTGAACAGCATGATACAACGAGAAAAGTCAATGTGAACATCCTTAAATTCACAACTTTTGGACTCTGGGCAATGAAAGTAAGATATAAAAGTTAAAATATGCTTATATTCGTAAATTACATTCAAAAATTTCTTTTTGAATGTGAAAACTTAATCAAACCGTTTGGAAACGTATAATTAATTATTTCAGGAACTCTATAAAATGTTTCAAAGCAAACATAGAGACCTCGACGCAACTCACAGAAGTCTTCCAGGGTTTCAAGTATGGAAAGCAATCGAATGTATTGCTCTCACCCAAGTGGGTGTCCACAGAAGACATGAACCAATAGGTGAAAGTAGAGAAGCCAAAGTTCTAGAAGCATCAGTTGGACGAATGAGTCACTGCTGGGGCCCGTTCATTGAAAAATTCGAACGAACAGCCCAGATAGGCTTTTGTGTGAGCTGTAAAAGCTCGAACTGTACTTTAAATAGGTCACATATATGCCGAATTTTGGCTTTATACCACCTGACCATGGAAGTTCACATGCATTTCGGGGAAACCTTTGTATCGGATTATGGTATTCCCAAATCGGATATTGAGGAATTCCTTGGATTCCATGTCAGAATCAAACCAGGATTCAACGGACGATTTGCCCACAACGGTCAACAATTCACAATTCCAAGTTTCAGAGATCTAAGTGAATTTGTTTACCAAGGATCTATTATTGATTTAGAAAAAATGTCTAGACCTGAATAAACCCAGGGACCGTGTGGACAAATCGTTCGGGGTATACCTCTTTAGCTTCGCACATATTGTTTACATTCAAAATAGGCTTAGGTTATAAATATATCAAAAATATGTTTATACACCAAAAAATACCAACTCTAAGTTTTCAGACAAAAGTGAATTTTGTCTGAAAAAGTAGAAACCCTTCATCCGTATCTATAAAAGTGCATTCCAAAAACATATTCATTCCTTTGCATAAAAATAAAATTGATTTATAATTTTGAAAAAATCTTTTTCAAAATTATATTAAGTAATACTCCCATGTAGACCTCCCTAGAGTTGGTTCGAAAGTTGGAAAAACCGTGGAACCTAAAATTTTTAGAAATACAGTCGGAAAAATACCGTTAAACCTAAAATTAACGGAATTACAGTCGAAATAAACCGTAAAACCTAAAACATTAGGGATACAAGTCGAATAAAACCGAGAAACCTAAAAATTTTATGCCCCGTTCAAACCCACAGTCGAAAAAACCGCTCAGCCTAAAAGACTTCATATGTTTCTTTAACAAAGCTTAAACAAAAATATGAATAACTCATCAATTTGAGAACCTGCCTAACAACTCTCTCCAATAAAAAACTATATATCATATACTAATGTCTTTAATACAAAAGCAGGAAAAAGTTAATTTTGCAAAATTATAAGCCAGCGCTCAAAAGATAATAAATATTTATTGTGAATATCGAACAGGCAGACAGTGAAGTTAATAAAAAGTGTAAAAAGATCTTTTTACACTGGGCGATTAAAAGCAGAATCATTCTCAGATTCCGAACTAAAGACTTCGTAAAGTTCTACAACGTTCGGAACTACAATGATAATGCGACGCAAACGAGAGACTACAGGATATAAGGAACAGTAATCATAAAGATTTAAACTTGAAGGTGCTTCGGATAAACGTCGAGCATACGGAGGATCTGAGTAACAATTGTAAAACGGGTCAGATATAGCAGCCAACTCCAGAGTTTCAGGTTCGGAGATTGAACAGACAGTCCATATATCGGAATCACGACCTATAAAAAATAGAGTTCAAAAATTATTCGAAAAGAAATTTTCGAATAAATAGAACGTACCATTTAGTAAAGAACGAGCATGAGAAACAGAACCATCCCACTTGAAACATCGATCATACATTGTCTTGGTCGAATAAAATGACTGTACATCAATATCCAACTTAATAAAAATGATAGAATTCACCAAAAGTAAAAGATAAAAAAGGAAAAGTAAAATGAAAAAGAAATTTTTCAAATTTTCCAATTAATAAATGAACAAAATTCAATATAGAACTTACCAAACGGACATGGCTATTTGAAGGCCGGTTGGTATGGGCAACTTCACAATCCCAAGAATCATGATATGGTTCCAAATCGTAACTTCGAACAGATGTGAGAGGACTCTCACGTAAAAATTCGACACGAACGGACGAAGTCTCCTTCAACAAGGACCCTTAAAATAGTATGAGAAAAGGAAACCGTTGAAAAATCATAAAACTTATAAGTTAGTAAAACAAAACACATTTTGAAAAGTAGATTTTCAAAATGATGAAAGTACATAAACTTAATTTGAGACTAAAAAACTTAAGATTTAACTCGAAATTACATACCAAGATTGAAACAGAGCTCAGAAGAGAATCTAGAAATCTCTTCAGAGACTCCGAAGCCCAGACCCCGACAATGATCTCGAACCCCAGCACGGACCAAATCAAGATAAACATATCTCAGAATCGTCAGGAGACTTTCGTGGAGGAGCAATCCAATCTCACACTTCAATGAGCGCACGTAATCGAGGATGATCGCTCGAAGTGTAGCTCCAAAAGCTAAAAAGACATCAATTTCAAAAGAGATTTTGAAATAAGGAACTGGAAAATCATAAAAATAATAATAATAACTTACGTTCTGGTCTACGCTCAGAGTTACGCAGTGCGTAAAACTGGAGCAATGAAACATATCGACGGGCACCATCACATATCCGACAAGAAACATGACAAGAAGGAATGTGACCAGCTGCAACAAAATGCTGACATTTTGAAAAATAAGCAGCCGTTCGCGATAACTTCTTCTTGCGCAATGAAGATACCATCGTCAGGTCATCAAGCATAACTAAAGGATAAAATAATGAAAATGTAACTAAAGAAATTTAGGTACTTTAACGATTTATACAAAGCCAAAAAGCATAAATATACATATATGAATAACAAATAATAAATATAATAAAAGAAATTTTATTATATAAAAACCGTTAACGAAACTAACAACGATATATGAACCAATAATAAATAATGAAATACCTCGAGACAGACGGAAAAAGCAATCATTGGCAGTCGAAAGGTTCGGCGAAAATTTGTTGTTCAATGACGACAAGGAGCCACCTAATTCGATTGCAATTTCGAAGTGGTATCGTTTGAAACAAAAATCTTTAGATTCCAAATGAGAAATTATGCTCTCACGGAGAACAGTACCATCTCTAGCAACGGGTTGATCGCAAGAACGAAACAATTTGGATTGCTAAAAAAAGTACTTTTTTTAAGCAATGATAAAAGAAAATCAATTTTTACCTTACACTCGAAGAGATTACCAATAAAACAAGTACGATCATTAGTATGTGTTCCAACAACATTTAGCAAGAGACCATTAGAGAGCTTAAACAGAATTTTAGAAAAGAAATTTTCTAAAAAAGCACAAAGATAAATAAGATTGAAAAAATGTTTTTTCTGTTCGTAGTTTGTTTTAGAAAGGAAATTTTCTAAAAACACACAAATTAAATAGTAGAATTTACCTTCATATAATCAAGGTGGACTTTGGGCCGAACAAAGAAATCCTGAGGAGAAGCACCTTGTAGAACTTGAAAGGAGTCGACACATGGAACTTCCTTGTCGATGACACACTCGAAATTACCATGAAGACAAAATGAAGAATCATCCAACGTGATGATTGACTCATCAAACAACCAAAAGGGGATGACAGGTTCTTCCGAAAAATCGTCATAAGAACCAGTTTCGTCTAGAAATTTAAAACTGAAATCGAGGAATTTTCAAAAATCGTTCCAAAATTTCAAACATAAAAGTTAATTTTATGTTCAAACTTACCGATCGGAGGTGGCATACCAGGGATGGAAGAAAGCACACTGAGGCGAAGTCCAGCATCTTGAGCTTGATCAGTAGAATGATCGGAAACAATAGCAGACGAATCAGTATAACTAACCAACCCAGAATCAGCACCAAGAGTTGAATTCTTCAAATGAGAACTACCTTCCACAAGATCAAGGTCAGGGCAAATTCGAGCAATATTCAAATCAGCGCTCATACTACGTAAGAAATAGAAAAATTAAAACTGTGGAAAGTGAGGCCGAAATTTAAGGAAAGTGGAACAATACTGAAAATAAAGTTTCAGTATTAAAAAATTAATTCAACAAAATAATTAGTCATGGCCCATAACTTATGGAAGTTCATGATTCAAATCACCAGGATGTTGTACATACAACAAAAATGAATGAACTTTAGGATAAGTAGGGCAGAAGTTAGAAGTAATGGTTAAACCACGAATTTCTAAACCGAGATCGATAGCACTATAGCCCAAGACTTTTACAGTTGAGGATTCAAGAGCAGCACATTCATTCAGAAAATCCCTAATATAAGAAAATTAATACTTTTCTTATAATAATTATAGTAATAAAGATAAGGATGATTACCTGGGAACACAATCGCGGAAACGCTTTTGAAAAGGCTGACCAATATGCATGGTCATGGCATGAGAACATGACTCACTGCACAGATGACAATTACGATTCGCATCGACACTAAATAACTTACGAAAAAACTTTTCAAGAAAGTTAATAGCGTCATCCTGCGGCAATTGTAATGAGCGATGAACAGTGCAACCATCACCGTAAATGATCTCAGAGTGCTCAAGGGTGATCAACATTCTGAAAAGTACTTTTTCAGAATAAATTTCAGTGGTGTAGAAAAACTTAAAAATAAAATGAGTGAAAAAACTTAAAAATAACTGGACAAATTCTCAGTGAAATGACTATGTCCAGTCAAAAAAGGTAGAGGATAAGAAGCAGTCTCAGAGCTGTATCGTTCAACGGTGTACACTAAAAGAAAAAGTCAATTTTTCTTAAGAAAAATACATATTTTCAACTTAAATAGGAAAATACATAAAAAATCAAAAAAACAGCCACCTGGATTAAATCGGCGCAAGCGAGCAGGGCATGGAGACAAGAGCTCATCGCTAGAGGCACCACTCCAACCAAACATTCGGAGAGAGGGTAAGAAATGGTCGCTCAAAAGGGAACGAACATTAAATCGGAACTTAAGGAGAATGATCACTGTAAGTTTTTGAGAGATTTAGAAAGAAATTTCTAAATCATATGTACTCACCAACAAAAAATCTTTGGATGTAGTCACATCGTCATCAAAATGTAACTGACAACGTGAAATTGGAGGAGCCTGATCACATGACTTAATAGATTTGTTATCTTATGGAAATTAGAAAAAATTATTTTCTAACTATTATAATAGGTTCGAAACTTACATATACGCGCACTTCAATACCTGGGATAGGTGATTGAAGATTTTTGCATGAGGCAGAAGGGATAGTAAACCGGTCCAATGAGACACCCAAAGTTTCGTAGTCGCGAGAAAAGTCCAATCCTAGAAAGTTACATAGGAAAATGAAACGAACATAAAATAAAACATAAAAGAAATTTTATGTTTTGAAAATACCTTGCCACATAGCATTCAAAGATTCAAGAGTCTGACGCTTATTGAGTTGTACCCCGATACGGTATAAATCGGTATTTCCGTTAAAGGCATATGAAGGAGTTTCGAAGGAATCTGAAATTCAGAACAGTAAGATACTTGTCAAGAACAAGAAGTCTTGAATGTAAAAATAATACATACTGAATCGGAGAGTGTTAAAATATGTTTTAACAAGCGACTGGGTTGAATTGCCAGGAAGAGAATATTGCTGGCGCAGATACCGTAGCATTCGGTCGGACAGGGACAGAGCACGTGCTTCACCACGACAGAAGCCCCTAACACGTATAAACGTGGGGGAATATGCAACAGAACTAAAAAGAAATTTTTAGTTCAAAATATGGAAAATGTTGAAATATGGGCAAAACAAACTTACAGTTTATTATTATATTGGGGTAAAAAAGCATTCAAAGGGGACTGAGAAGAAGTAAAACTGAGTAATTGTAGAGCATTACGTTCGTAATGACTCAAGATACGCTGAAATAATAGTGTCAAAACTAAAAACTAAAAATCAAAAGTAATTTTGATTTTTCAACTTACGGAAATATGAGTACGTAAATACTCCCAAGGATCAGCACTAGCATACCGAGAACGGACGTGACCAAGAACATTTTGGACAAAATTATTAGAACAAGGGAAAACCAATTGGAAAGAAGTTTCCCGGTAAACGGTATGGTCACTAACCAGCAATGCAATCTCGTTCGAAAATAATTCAGTACCATCGAAAGCACCACCTAACCCGGTTGAACCGGAAAGCAGAACCGTAGGCGAGATCAAATTGACAGTACCGGGTTCTAGGCCAAGTTCCGAGAGAGTTAACTAAATGAAAAGAATTAATTTTCATTTAGGCAATGATAGGGCTCTATGAGGAAACTTTTAGAAAAAATTTTAATCGGAAAATTATAAAAGAAATTTTATAATCTTGTATACCTGTTCGACTGGAATAAACTGACGATTCAGATCTTTCAGAATATATTCTAGTTTTTGTCCGTTCGCCATCTCTGAAAAAAGGATATGAGAGGCAAAGACAAAACTAGAATTAAAATCTTTTGCAATTAAGGGGGCGCGACTCTGAAATTGCAATAAACGTCATTAATATACAAAATAAGAATGCGAAAAAAATAAACACATTAAGCAATTAAATGGAAAATTTCTTTTCCATTTAAATTTTCAAACAATTATTAAATAATATCGCACAATACACACCTGGATTCTAATGCTGTGGAGAAATTCAAAATAACTTTATTGCAGTTAAATTAAAAAAGAGTACATTTCCAGCATTAGGGGCCATTCATCGACAGATCTAACTAAAAAACGGAAAAGTACCTCCGTATAGACAGTTAGAAAACAATAATTAAGCCATTATTCAACAGTAATAGCTTCATACTATTTATAATCAATATTAGGAAAGTCATTTTCCTAATAAATTTTGAAAGAAGAACAAAATTGGAATTCAAACAATCCGAAGATATACAAGCTGCTGAATGAAGAAGATTCACGAACAAGTGAAGAACAAGAAAATACGAGTCAGAAGAACTCTAGTCTTCAGGAACAACCCCTTAAATTTGTAGAAGTGACTGCACCTTAAAGTGATTATATAAAAAGAAAAGTGTTTTTCTTTTTATTTATGAAAGTAAGAAGTTTTTTTATCACATTCTTATATATAATCATGATCTTTCTGCCAAAAAAATTCTTTATTTTATTTTTGACGAATTTCACTGTGCCGCACATAGTCTATCTGACAATAGTATTCTACTGTTTACGGAACTCCAAGGAGCTCTTACAATAAACTTAAACTTAAACTTAAACTTAATCCAGAATTATGTTTTATATTAGTCCCACACTCGAGGGAACTCGAGGGATATTCACTAGAAAAAATCTCAAAACCCGTGAACCACCCTACTTAAGAGCCGAGAAAATTTAGTCTGAATTTTGATTATTTTTGCTAATATCTCCGCCCACGCAATGCGTAGGATGTAGGAGTTTGTTTTAATGACAAATCAGGTGCACTTTAATTTTTTCGAAATAAAGTCTGAAATCTACCAATCCGTAATGTTTAATTTTACTGGACAAAATAGTAGATCCGGGATTCCTAAATCATCGCCATTGAATTTAATAGTACCCTCATCATCAAATCGAATCCACAAAGGAACATCTGCATTGGCTAATCTTTCCAGGATGAGATTATCCGACTCGATCTTT
>SCLD01096332.1:0-11531 GCA_004367895.1 Oikopleura longicauda | reverse complement strand
TATTTGTGGCAAGTCATACAAGGATACATCCGTCTTCAACAATCACATGAAGAGCCACGAAAAGTCGAATGAAGTGACATGTGATCTGTGTGGCAAAATCTTCCCAACGCAACTGAACTTTCGAAAGCATAAAAAAGACGTCCATGAAAAGACAAAACCCTGTCCGATTTGTGGTAAGCTATTTCATCGCGTCAATAATGTCGAGGCACATCTGGTTCACGATCATGGTCAGGAGAGGAAGTACGAGTGTCCACACTGTCCGCAGCGGTTCATACAACAAATGTACTTAAGCTACATACTAATAAGTTATACAATTTGTACTTTAGGCATTGTAAACGCCATATTGACCAGTTCCATGGGGTGGGTGGCAAAACAATACAACGAATGCCACAACGCGGCCCCAATCGATCTGCACATTGATCACTATTTAAAACACAGTAACAAACATTTAACTGACTGAGCTGTTTTGTTGTACTTGAGCAATAAACTTGTTCATTCTGACTTTGGATGAAGCTTGAATGGAAACGTGGCAACACTTGCTGCATGAACGTAGAGTACGGTTGGCACCAGTAAGAAGTAAATGTCAGCATACATTTCAGCTGGATTCATCGAAGCCAGCAATGTGCCGACAAAAAGAGCGAGGAGCGGAAATTCGTAGGTCGATTTGAAGAAGGACACCAACTTAATTCCAAGTTAAATTTAACACAACATATACTGTACAAACTCACCCAAAAGACGAGTACACCGCCGACCATGTAGCCCTCTGCACTGTTCAAGCCAAGCTGACCAAACTTGAACGCATAAACAGCAATTAAAAGGGCCGGGACGAGTTTAGTTGTGATAAAACAAGCGTACGAGGGCGTGCCATTGACAATTGCGTTGTTGTTCTCCTTTGCGTCGTATTGGGCGACAAAGTTTAAGGCCGATAACACCAACATCGCCTGCAGGACCCATTCGACATGATAGTGCTGGTAAAAGGGCAACGGGACTAAGTGGCAGCGATGTTAACGACTAACGTATGAATAAGAGACTCACTCGAGACAAGATGAATGCCCTGAACCGAGGCCAAGATTGAGCTGGCGCCAATAACGCTAGTTCCACTGGCAATGATGACAAGGCAGACGCTAGTGATCAGCCCAATGCTTTTTGCCATTAAATCGGCACCGGCGAAGCCGGCCTGTTCAAAGCGATTTGCATGGTGTTCACCATTCTGATGCATTGACCAAACATTATAGACATGGAACAGAACAATTAACCAGTACGATTGCTGTCGAATCCGCACATTGTACCACCTATTTTTAGCAGTTGTTAAATTAACCAGACATCATCTTGTCATCAGAAGTAGGAGTCTAAAACGACATAGTTACCTGTTATGTGGCAAGAACTTCTCCTTTTCTGTCTCTGACACCATTTTTTATTCTTTATTTGAGTGAGTGACTCAATCAATTTCGACGCTATTTACTATTCCATGTTTCACCACCGTACCGAAGTGCCAAATATTTAGTTTCTATGTATAAAAAGTCCTCCTTTGTCTCAAATACCACAGCGGAGCTTGATTTGAGCAGTATTAGACTTAGCTGTTGGTTGACAAATAGCGACACGTTCATGACCTAAATAACTGACTACGCCGCAGTTTAATGATGATACAAACGTGTGCCCGGTGGTGGTGGTGCCAGTTTATAAATAGAACCTATTTTAAGAGCCTATCAGTAGTGCAATTTGTGCTCGCAATATTTCGGTTATAAATACAGACGCGATGTTAAACTTTTAATGACGAGACAAGACTCAATTGAGCCGGAACAGGGCATTGTATAGGGCTGGCGTCAGGAGCCACGGAAGGAGATATAAGTGAATGACTTTTGGTAGTAATAGGAAAATCAGGGCACAGATAATACCAAAGGTGAAGTAAAATTGATTATAAATATCGGGTTTTTGTTCAAGTGCAACCCATGTTGATGCTGAATTCATTATTAAATGATGCGTTACTTGAACACAAACATTACCATTCGAAAATGTACTTAAATTGCTCTTGGTACTTTTGCCGGATCTCTTACGCTCTTTTTCAACAGTCACCATCATTTTCATGCGTTCACGCGGTGCCAAATCTGAGTTCATAATCATCACCCATCGTTGTTCAACACACACACAAAATAGGTACTCACCAAAAATAGTCCGACGATCTTTTGGTCGCATCAAATCACGGCTGACGTTGGCAAAGTTGTTCATGCGTAAAGAAAAACGATTCAATCCTCGTGACAACGAACGTCGTGTCCCCGCCATTGTTGCGTTTTGATATGGGATCAACAATGTGCTGGGCCGATTTATAGAAGTGACATGAAGTGTTGAATTTAATTATTTATCTTTGCAACTTGATGACTTGAAGTGTTGCGGCAACTGCAGCTTGTCGGGCCGATTTAGTGTCTACTTTACTTGGTGAATTTACTGTACGCTGGCTTCACTTTAGAATTAATAAGTCGGCAATAACTCACTTTCACGCTGGTTATCGCAATTAAAACTGCTGTTTGATGTTGAAATTTAGTTTTTACATCTGGCATGACAACGCGAACAAATGTTTTGTTTTCAATAGTTTATTGTGCAATGTAAGTCAGTATTGTGAGTGTTGTCAGTGTTGCTGCCTTACGGCAACCGATTATAAGCCTATGTAGTTACATTATGTTTCGAGTAAGGTCAAGACTATCGGATCACATGACGTACACATTTTTTGATAGATCGCAAATATGTTTGTTTCGGTTTTGTAAAATTTTTGTTTTTCGAGAAAGTATTCACCCAGTTTTTTTTTAGAAAAGAATTGTTGAGCGATAGTGCTTTGGTGGCCTTTTGTCGACGATTTTGATTAAAAAAAGTCGGGCCAAAATTACTATTTTTTTTGTTGTGAAAAAAGGCTCACTTTAGTTCGTTCGAAGTTGTTTGGTTAAATTACAAAAGTATACAGTGTTAAGGGTGATGTCGATTCCATCACCACTTGGTTTTCGGGCGTCCGTTTGAAATCGAGTAAAAGTTGGGTTAAAATGCAACCAAGCCTGGGGCCCTGGCTCACTGTCGCCGGCAGAATCTATGCCAACGAACGGTCGGGCTAGTAATTGGACGCAGTGCACACTCGTCACGGCCGCTCTATAGTGATAGAAATGGCTCTGAGTGATATGTGTGAAGTTACATAGGCGTGTTGTTACCGTCTATTCTAGACGGTGAAACGACCAGCCACGAGTGCACTGGTCAGCGGTGCGTACGACCGGTTGGCTTCATCCGTGGGCGTATGTGACGGGCATTGACGTTGGACTATAGGCCGCATTTTGAATGGGACGAGCGATATTATAACATTGTTTTTTGGGGAGATCAACATGGCCGAAAACCGGCGATCAACGATTTGTGTGTGTGTGATCGCCTAGGGTGTTGTATGTGTTTGATTTGTGCGATTTATGTACATGGTGTCATATTGTTCATTATATATGACGTCATCGTGATTCATTAATCGAAGAAAAATAATAGATGGTGAAAAGTGTATGAAAAGCGCGAAGATGTAATTTCCGTGTTTTGTTTTAAGTTTTTTGTAGTTTTTTTTTTCGTTTGATTTTGGAAGATTTGAATTTCAGTGGTAGGAAATGACGCGTCAAAATAGACGCTTAAAAATGATATTTAGCTAGCTCTAGTTTGATGTGTTTGGTGTCACTCGGCTTCACACGAGACTGATAGTGTAAATCTATCGTCGCATGCGACGCTGGGGGGTGAGTGTGATCGGGGCAGCTTGGTGCGACATGGTGACGCGACGGGGCTTGAACATGGGGAGCTCCTCGTTGTATCGTTTGAATGAGGTCTCTTCTGAAACAAAGTTTATAAAACTGAATCTAATATGTTCAAACACTCACCATCAATATTGATCATCTTTGGCGCGTTCTTGACCGTGGCACTGCGTCGTGACATCAAAAAGTCGCGAGTGTACGTAATGCGCTTGTCGCACTCGTCCTTCTTCTCACTCAGCTGAATCTTGTTCGTGGCGCGTTGCGCAGCTGGCTTGGCGAGTGAAATTGAGACGGAGGTGATCACACGGCCGTTTTTGTTGTCGACTTTGGTGGTTTTGACGGGCTAAAAATTTAAGTCCAAATTAAGTCATTGCTCAAACTCTCTAAACGATCAATTACCTTGGCACTGGCGCTGGCGCCGAATGATGGAACAAACTCCTTGACGCCGACATTCCACTTTTCCGTCTAAACAAATACCGTTAATTGAAAATGTTCAAGCCTGTTTATTTAAATCAAGCAGCCGTTTTTAAGCGGTGCTCGCAACACAAACCAATGAAACGCCAGCAGTCTTGGCGAACAGCTCGGCATCGTCGTCAGATGAGACAATTGAGTTGCGTCGTGGTTTTGGCGATCCAGTGGCACTGTCGCGATCGGAGGCTTCACACAATGGTCAACAACTAACTCAACTTAACATCGCATCAGCTTTGCAACTCGTTAAAATGAGAACGCATTAAATATGATAGATAGCGCGCAGTGAGTGTGATTAGATCAGACCATGTTCCTGATTGAGCGGAGGCTGACAATTCAATACCAGACTCGGCGCTTTCAATGACCGATGCGCCAGCCTTCATTAATGGTTTTTGTGGTTGAGCATGGGCGCCATATAACTCTTCTTCGGCCTGAAAAATAAAACGGGTGAAGTTAACGGACATGTAAAGTCGCGGTGGTGATGGTGGTGGTGTGGAACGGGGAGTGTACGCGCAAGTTCAATATTATCACTTCCTAGATTGTGTTGAATTGACAAAAATTCCAAGTGAACGCTAGTGTAGTGATTAAATACGTGGAGCAGTTATTTGACATTTTGATTCTGGGTTTTGATCCTGGTGGTGGTGGTGGTGGTCCTACTTGTGATGAGTCAAATCGAAAAAACTCAACACCAGCTCAAGTAGCCTTTATTGATAAGGGTTTCTGTTTAGAGAAGGAAGCGCGTGTGGTTGTAAATGACGTCACGCAACTCGAACACAACCGTTCAAATCGTGTTGATTATACTGACAATGGTTTACTTTGTTCAAAAGTCTATAAATATCTACAAAATCCGTACAAAACGAGCAAGGTACACGCATTCGAAAACAAGTGGCGTTGGCGAGGACATTGATGAGCTGTTCTATCGTATTGTAAGTGGCCTCGACACGGCCGCGAACGAGACCATTGTCGATAATGAACAAAGTGTATCGGCTTTGTCAAAATTAAACACATCGTGTGAACAGCCACCCGTTCATCTAATCGACGCCACGTCAACAATTGGCCGTAAACTGATTAAACGGCGAAAGAATAAGATTCGCGCCTGTGTCAGAAATCATGCGAATCAATTATCATACGTGGGCAAGTGCACGGCAAATAACTACTACTGGCCCTTGGGTCGGTTAGGCGCACAGTATCATGTCAAGCCCCAGATCAAAACGGTGGGCTGTATGAGCCCATATCACGGGGGCAATGCTTGGTCCAGGCTATTGAATGAACAATTTGAAGTCAATCAGCTGGATGCTTTCAACAGTCCCGATTGGCATCGGATACTGGTCGTTGAGCATCCGCGTATAAGGTTCACTTCACTACTATTTACAGTTGTCTTTAGTTTTCAGACTCTACGACACTTGGGATCATCTATTCTCATTCGCCAACAGACAAGCAGCGTATCACTTGACCGCGTTCGGTATCAATGGACATGGTACTAGTGACGATGAGGGGAGCACTCATTTGATCACATTTGAGCAGTTTTTAAATCACATAAGCCAGTTGTTCTTGAGTGGCAGTCCAGTCCCTATTGAACTGTTGGCTATCTATGAACTGTGTGGCATTTGTATGCGTCAATACGACTATATCCTAAAGTTGGAGACGATAGGAACGGGATGAGCTAGGGGGTTCAAATCCGGAAATATTACCGGACCCAACCACACATCCATAATATGAGCTGCCGAATCGAGCCTATTATTGCGTCATTTACAATTAAAACGAAAAGATTATGGTAAGTCGGCGTTGACAACCACAAATCTGGTTAACCCAAAACCAAAACACGAATTTGTTCACACTAAGTCTATTTACAGAGTATCTGCGAAAACCGATCAACCGTGATCCCGACGACTATATCAAGTTCTTTGCTAATGTGACGGTGGAAGTGATGGAAACGATTGATTTGTACTACAAAAATGACTATGTCTACTTGCGTTATTTACACTTTGAACAAAAATAAACAACAGAAAGTTAACTTACACCAGCTTCAAGCAGCGCCAAACGGAATTTGAGCTCTTGCGTGCGGAATTTGAGCGTATCAACGGCAAACTTGGCCGCGGGTGCCGATTCAAACTCGATAATGGCGCAGACAGTCTTGCCCAAGTCGGGGATTTGCTTCTGGAATTGTTTCAAATCAAATGGCAGGGCTTTGTTGGGTCTAGTTCGCCGTGCTTTACAAGAGGGTTTAAAAAAGTGTACGATTTTTTGACGTACACTGCTGGGTATGTTTAAAAGTCATATACATGACATGTTAATGTCACAATACTTTTTTTAGAGGTGTAAAGTACGGTGCCTGAGGACACGGGCGAGCAAGATTTCACCATATGGGTAGAAAGTCGACGTCACCGCCTCGATCGTTTGCAAATCCTCGGGCAGATTAACGGCAATGACCTTTTTGATGGGCTTGGCCTTTTGTGGTCGACGCGATTGCTGTGTCATTTGGCTTGCTTGTTGGGCTTGACCAGGCATCATACCTTGGGCGAAGACCATTGGGCTGGAATGGGACGGGTTAACGGATTGCAATACGATCAACTCAACTCACCGTTGCATGCCATTCATCTGCTGAAGGCGGAACATCTGCTGCATTTGAGCTTGTTGCTGGGCCATCTCATAGGGGCTCATGCGAACAAGTCCCAATTTGCGTGGGTCGACCATTTGCTGGGGGAGGAAAGCAGCTGGCATCATGTTGCTGTTCATTGTTTCTGAAGGAACAAGTTCAATGTCATTTATGCCCAAAGTAGCGCCCAAATAAGATTATATCTCGCGACATCTCGGTGGTGGGCTCAGCGACGTCAAACCGAGCTGACGCACGTGACCACCCGCCTTGCACACTACTAGACCGTTCGCGTTACATTAAAGTGTTACCACACTTGGCTTTATCATTATGCAACACGTCAAGTACCACACACACACACACACTACCACACTAGACTCTGCTGCTTGCGCCTTGTCCACGTCGAAATACGGCAGGACTTACAAAATTGAAAATGTTCAATCAAAAACATTAATCACCGAATGTATAACCGTGCCGACTCACGACTGGATCGAGTTGGTTTTTCTTTGCGGTTGGCGACCTTCTAACATATGATGCTATATTTAGCACTGGTCCAGTTTTATTTACGTTTAAATGACGTCATTATATAAACCTATCAAACTTGATGGTAACCGGACAAAGCCAAATTTCCCCTTTGGTGTCGTCCGCCGTTGTTAGTGTGCGAAAAGCGGTGCTGACCATATAGTTAGGGTGAAGTGGGAACGGGGTGGACTTGGCTTAAAGGACTCGTAATTCCGCGCTTATGGGTTACGGTTAGACGATTAACAGTAACAATGGTCGGTGTTGCCGAGTCTTTCACTCGTTGCAACTGCAGACCGCATCTGCATGGAGACCACACTCTTATAACACATTGATGTCAAAATCGGAATAGAAGACTACTTGACATATTTCAAACAATTTGTGAAAGTGTCCGTCCAACAGTCCGGCTCTCATATTCCGGGGCAGGGACAAGTGTCGCCCTCCGTGATATCGTGCAGTATTAGACGGCATATGCCTATAAATAGAAACACTCTGTGTGTGACGATCTGCATGAGTAACAACACTAAATATTACGTGGCGTCTGGCCTGGTTATGTTCATATCATAAAAGCGGCAGGGACACGTCGTTTTCCCTGTGATTGGTGATTGAATTACTGCACTTGACTATCATTACGTAATTAATTTAACCCTTTTGCCCCTTTTGATTACTGAATTTACTGAAAATACAGTGAACATGATAATTCATTGGTCAATACATACGTTGTGTTGTGATGAGTTGAGTTGCTGGCTCAATCAGGATATTCTCTTTTTGGCTTTTATAGTTTTTAAAATACGACTTTCACCAACTGATGTTTTTCAACAACAAAAAATCAGATGTAAGCGACAGAAATTCGTTTTTTTGAAGGTCAAAATGAATGTCTAGCTCACTTGGATAGATTAATTTTGTTACGCTTTTTCAGTGAAAAAATTTTACAGTGTGGCTGAAAATGTGCGATCACAAATGGATACGAAAATTAGTCAAAAAAAAATGTTGGATTTTGGTGTAAAATGTAATATTCTCTATATTTTTTGGTGGTGTAAATGGGGGTTGGTTCTTGGAAATGATTCTTCGTGCGAAATGTAGATGAAAAAATGGATTCCGAATGAATTTCTCTTTTTTGAGTCGAAAAGCAGTCGGCAATTTTTTCTTACGATCTCGGGGTGATCTCTCCGTGTGTAATGTCTCTAGATCTTCGCGACCATTCTGAGTAGCCATTTTCAGATGCTCGGTTTGGGGGTGGCGCCCGAGAGCGCCTTATCAGAGCTGCGGGACTCAGCAGGCTAGCGATCGAGTTGACTACTAGACTCGTTGGTGTGGGTGACGTGGTGTGGTATGGTAGGCATACGTGCACTGAGGCTCAAGATGATGATGTGGTAATGCCCCCGATCGAATTGATTAAATTGAACTACTCCACCAGAAAGACTCCGCTCTCCGTTCTATCGGGGCGGAACAATCGAAGAATATCATAAAAATCATAAAACAGACAGCCTTGTAATGGCTGATTCAACTCACGTCAGAAGTCGCGGAACTTGACAAGCCGTTTGCTTGAACGTTTTTTTTATTCTCTCATCATAGAACCGAGCGGGGTCCGTTCTTTTCTTGCTCTTTTTCTTGGTTTATGAATTGTGGCGGACACAGTAAAGGGTGCGAGTTTTTTTCATTAGCCAGGGGAATCGCCGTGTACGTCTCCCGAGACATGAACTTGGAGCTAATCAAAGCAGAAAACGAAGAAGACCAGGCCTTGTCCGGACGAGTCAACCTGGCATATAATCAAAAAGATGAAGACGTTTTGGATCTTCTTTACATTCTGAGTAAACTAAAACCTAACCTATAACAATGAAAGCAAAGCGCAATTAATCAATTGGTTCAACTTGACAGTTTCGCAATGGAACCCACTCTATTGAGTTCGACTCCGGCATTATCCAAAATACCATTGACGATCACAAATCAGACGCAGATTATGACGGAAGTCATCTATGCTACTACCTAGCGGTGCCACTGACATTGCAAAGTCAGCACAGGTGACATGCGTTTTTGGTGGGGTTCAGCGTGGCCCTGGTTAAACCCAGTGTATGTCAATATAAACACAACAGTCTTAGCGAAAGGGTCCAAGAAGGGGGCCCATCATTGCCAGCGTAGTCTAGTGGCGCTTGATTGGTTGTACCCCCACTTCGTGCTGATGGTGGTGGTGGTGACATCGAAAAAAGTGGAGTGTAGTAGTCACTTGACGTAATGTATTTGTTGTAGGTTTCAAGGCTCCATTTTTGCTCTCATCAAAGCGACCTTTTAGAATACTATTTGACGGTGAACTACATATACTACTTGGGCCAAACATCCGACACTTTTGTTAATTATGTTAATAATTATTCAATCACATTGGTCATTCGGCCGTCGTCCCCGCTCGGTTAGATGATCAGGGGCCAACAATTCTTACCATGCGAACCTTCTAACTAAAACTTTATGCATCACTGAAATCCTTGACCTTTTTCTGATTCACGTTTTTCCATTTGTGGTCATTTCCCCTCACTGTTGCTTTTCTACCCACACAATTAACCAGTACGAGTAAGTGCTGAGTGATGCAGAAATACACTGCCAAGTCGGTCAGTATAAAATTTCAATCGGATACAGTGGTATACACGTCGTGGTTTGTGGGGTGTTTTGATAACGACTGAGTTGAACTTGACATTTGGCTATGCTTTCTCCCGATCCCTCACTCGACCAAGTACAAAGTCGACTTACCAAGGTTCTTTTTCATCAGATCCTTCAACTTGCCAACATTCTCGGATAGCTCCTGAATTTGTTCGCATCGATCATGATGAACGGCCACTTTGACCAGTGTTTCTAAGCCAAGCGCACTCATCTTAGTCTCTTTTTTTGTATTATTCCTCAGTTTCTACACAGATTGGTGCCAGCTCAATCGTGGTGTTGGGATAAATGGCGGTGCATTCAGAAACGTGAACATTTGCTAGCTGCAACCTACCTTTTTAGACGGCTCACTTTAGATAGGCTCCCTTACCCGGGGTTGGCACTGGGCCAACCATTAACCGCCCGCGGGGTGGAAGCAAATTTCAGCCGAATGAACCAAAATATCGCTGGCACCGAGCCAATGGGGGAGACCGGCCGGATTCGCGATTTGAACACGGTGTGGTGCCAAATAGCACGATGAAAGGTCAGCAGATAATTATTTGGCCACGTAAGCTGTATTGTTGTGTCCAACGCTACGTGCCGGGGATGGGCAACTACCGTTTACTCTGAGTAGTGAGCATGCACACCCGTTTTTAAAGTGAGTGCAGTTGTGTACTATAAACACGGGGAATAGAAGAATGAACGGTACGAAAGGGGGTGAGACATTCCGCGAACTTTACGAATCGAACTAAAATGTCGAATCCGGTTAACCACGGGTCGCCACGGTTCTTTGGTTTGTTTGATCTTGCTGCTTCACTTGTGTTGTCCGTTTTCACTTTTTCAAGTTAAAACTTACGACATCGCGCCTCTCGATCACGATCAAGCCACTTGAAACACGTGTTTTATCACATTTGATGCAACACACACACACACACACACAGGTTTGCGAGATTAGGAACTTTGATTTTGACGCAAGCCAGCAAACAAACTTCCGCTAACTTATTTGCTCAAGTATACGTCTCTATCGTAACAGTCTTCTATTACATATCTAGTAGAAAAGCCTCAATTAGACGCTTATAACGAGACGTCGCTCTCGATACAAATGAAATTTCCGGCCTAAAGTCCCTTAATAAAAATCGACACGAGATTTGCTTGAAAAGTGGGCCGCCTCAATGAGTATAAGTGTGTTAGACACGATAAATGGAAATTGAGTTAGCTATTGACAATCAGGGATTTTTAACTGGCAAGACATACTGGTTTGACATACGACTACTGTTCGCTGCCACTGTTGATCATTTTACTGAGTCATGCAACATAATTCGATCTGTGAACCTATCATTGAATTTACTGTGATTAAGTAAACTATTTACTGTAAATACGACTTGGCGTTTAGAAAAGGCCAAAGACTGAGGTGATACTCGGTGGTCACTTCCGTAAGTTTATTGTGTACACATTGGTCGCGCCCAACCTTTACCTTGACCTAACGATAAATCCTAACGCAAAAAGTGTCAGAATTTATGTTTGGTAATAATGAACGATTAAACTTGGGTCACGTTATACTGTCCACA
>SCLD01096321.1:0-11533 GCA_004367895.1 Oikopleura longicauda | reverse complement strand
CGAATACTTACAAATGGAAAACCGAACCAATTGTTTGCTAAAGTCGCAAAAATGTTCTATTGGCAGGAAGGTACGAGGCATTTCAAAAGGGTAAACTTCGACTCGGGTAAAGCAGAAGCAGAACGCATATATAGAATAGGCGAAGGACAGTTGCAAACCATGATTATCAAGGAAAAGGGTAAAGATGAAAAGATGTTTCCATACAACGCAGTACCTTTATTTAACAATCTACCACTCTACGTACGAGAAATGATAGGGACTGATGATTTTTCTGAAATGTTAGCAGGGCATTATAAAAGGAAATGTCAACATAGGGTAAACAAAAACCCAAAAGATTGCTCTGGATGCATTGAAAAAGCACTCTTAGAAGCACCGGTAGATATTGAGTATACAGGCAGAGGACTACAATTTGATGCAGTAAGCTGGGCAGCCTATCGAGTAGAGGCTGAAACCATGAAAGATGTAG
Source organism: Oikopleura longicauda (assembly GCA_004367895.1). Classification (NCBI taxonomy): domain Eukaryota; kingdom Metazoa; phylum Chordata; class Appendicularia; order Copelata; family Oikopleuridae; genus Oikopleura; species Oikopleura longicauda. The sequence goes on along the minus strand of SCLD01096321.1, from coordinate 11,067 downwards.
GTAACATGTTGAAAAATGTGGCAAAAAGCATAAATTTAAGTATAAAGCAAGAAGAAGTCTGGAAGCAATTAGTAACGGTAGAGAATACCTTCTGGGAAGAGAAGAAAAATACCGATGTAATGAAATATAGCAAAAGATAAAAGTAATATATATACTGAATTAAAGTGAGAATGTACTGAAACATAAAAAGCATGAACTTATACCGGTAGTACTAAGAGTGATTAATTCTTTTATAAATTCAGGGTTCTATGGCATCTACGATTCAAGTTTCAAACGGTACTATATATGGAAAGGGATAGGCAGCAACACCAGCCCGAGAAGCCAAATAGGATTAGACATTCTATCCAATAATAAAAATCCAAGAGTAGTATCAAGCAGAGAAATTGAAACTGTAACAAAGAAAGGGAAAGTATTCAACGCAATGTACTTTTGGCCAATTCATAGCATTTTGGAAGTCATGGCCAGAAATGGAAAAATCGACGGAACGTACCTCAACGCGAAGCAAGGGTGGTACTTCTATGAAATCACTCACGAAGATATAAAAGTAAAACACAAGTTAGAGTGGAAAGTACGACACGATGTGTTTGAAGAATTTGTGGAAGACTTAGAAATGATCAAAGAGTATCGATTATACCACGCTAACATAAACGCCACTAACCAAGAAACAGTGAACTGGATCAATGATATGATGAAAGAGAACTGGACACAGAACGCAATTGATGGTAAAAACAGTCTCAAAGAGTTATGGCACAAATACCGAGCAGACACAATTAAAGTGATGAACTTGGAATTTCGATTCAAAGATGATGTACTAAATAGAGGGATAACGGAAATACCGATAGTCATCAGTGAAGACAGCGAGCAGTTTTACAAGCAAAAATATAATACGGTCAAACTGCAACTTATTGAACGAAAATGGGAAACATGTGAAAGGGAAACCAATGTACCATGTAACAAGCGAAAACGTCAACCAAAAAGTAAAAAACTCAAATGCAGAACGGAACAAATAAGAACAGGTACAGATGACATGATGAGGGAGATGAAAGAAATCAAAAAACTGCTCATGGATATGAAAGAAAGAGGTGAAACAACCGACTACATCACCCTAGACAAAGTGGATCAAATCAGAGAAATTGAACGAACAGTGTACGATGAGGAAACAAAGGATGTTGTAAAGCAAATCATCCTGAGTAGACAAGATGGTACAGAATTACAGTATAAGGTTCTAGAAGAAGAATTATTATCAGGAAGAAATTATTTACTCCAGATGCCAAAAATTGAAAGTTTCCGTACGAATATATTAGGCATGGTACAAGAAATAGAACTGACTAAGCCTACAGAATGGGATGATAACAGTCTGATTGATCGACTGCAAGTATTGACAGGAATACGAATGAAGAAGGTACTAAACAAGAATCTGAAATCCATGGTTGACATTTTAGTTAAATTTCGAAAGGAAATTGAATTGGCAAACGATTTGAAAGGGCTGTGTGAGACCAAAAAAGGATTTGATGTGGTAAAATTCAGAGATCTACTACGAGAAACAGTGGAAAGCAAGGAGTACGAAAATATTAGGTTTGAATTCCTGGAGAGATGGTGTATTGAAATAGAAATGAACGTTGAGAAAGGAATGAAGCCAGTACAGGAAGAAACAATGCAGAATGAAATAGTGAAGGTGATGCAAGCTGTTAATCAACAAGCCAGGTTGATACCAGTACAGAAGAGAGAAAATAATACAACCAAGAGTAAAGGACGATTCACCATCTCCTCTGACAGTGATGATACACCTGAGAAAAAACGAAGGGAATGCTTAGAAGGTCGTACCAGTGGAATGAAAACGGTAGAACTCAAAAGAAATGAGATGAGTAACAAAATCTGTAACGAGACTATTATCATTGGGAGTACAGAAGATGAATTAGACGAAGAAAATGTCAAAGAAAGTGTAACTTACGTCAATGTAACTGACTCCGAATCGGACTCAGATAGTGAAGATATACAGTTATGTACAAATAAGATTATTCAGAAATTTCTGTAAAAAGTACTATAACATATTAAATAAAATACGAAATTTAAGAACCAAAACTGTAAATTACATTTTAGAATGCGTATAGTAATCGTTGATCCCGAAAAAGTAACTAACACGCCAAGTGCCAAATATGCACTTGAAAAAGCAATGCACAGAAGGAACGTTCGTACGGTTGAAAAATTTAACGAAGAAGTACAACGCATGTTATCACAGATTAAAACGCTCAATATCAAGTACAGCTATGATGTCTTCAGAACATGTGTTACTCATGACATCATATTTGGAGAAACAAACTTCCGGTATTTTGATATATTTGAAATAAATCTAACAACAACCGGTACGATCATAAATGCAAGTCATTTAAATATATTAGTATAAATTTATTGTTTTCTAGGGTTACTGACTAAAGAATGTACGGATAGAATGAATTCCTTATTGTTCAAAGGATGGTCTAAAGGGTATTTCCACAATGAAAATGTAACACGTGAACAAGCACGAAGTGGAAACGAATTGAGACTATTGGGGCTCAAAACAAATGGAGCAGGAATCATGTTTCGAGGAATTAAAAACATGTTAATGAGTGAAGGAAAAATCGACAGATGGGCTGAAAGTAAACATGTGGTTGCAAACAAAAAACGGAATTGTAAAAAGTGGATGAAAGCTATGCAGCCTATAGTCTTTGTACCATGGGTTATCAATAAGTACGACTTGGCCATAAAAGAATTGTCAATCGATTTCCGGCATAAAATGCAAATAGTACGAATCGAGTTGCATATCAAAAACAAAGATGAAGGCTTTGAAGGGGGGCTGGAAGTACTTCACTATGAAGAGGAAAGGCTCAGAGAGGAATGGCGAGTCGAGGAAATTAGAAAACAAAAACCCATGAAACTGTACTAAATATGTATATATTAGGAATACCAGATACACACACACTGTCAGCAATAAGTCAAGTTAGGCACTGCCATTACTATACCTCACACTAACTAGGAATAAAGATGCACGCAAAAACGGAAATGAAGTTGTGTTAAGAAATTGCAAAATTTAGAATGAAAGTGATCAAAATAAAACATAAAAAGTACGACAAAAAAGAACTGGAAGACAACTCCAAAATAATTCGAAAATGGTACATTACACATCAAATAAATAAAAGTAATATCGAAGGTAAATACCATGAGATAGATGATGTACAAGAAATAGAAAGTGAATATGTCAAGGCAATGAACAAAGTATCAGCTGAAGACAAAAAGTACTACTTAGAATACCTCATGGAAACCTGGCAATGTACTCATCCAATTATGAGAGACGTATCCTCCTACGCAAAAGTTCGACCAGCTGATGGCGTCGAATTCTGCCTACTTATTAACTAAGGAGATATAAACAAGCGTTAATAAATATATACTTTTAGAATGAGTCGAAAGGTCGTTGAATTTGAAATCGATTCTGCATGGGAAACCAGAGTAGAAAGCTCATTTACCAAGAGCCAGATCAGAGTAAACATTAAAAACCGCGAATTCGTACTATTGGAAATGGACGCAGAATGTACTATACCGGGATGTGATGGAAGCAAATGTGGTCAAGGGCAAACTAATATCGCTAAAATCCGCAAGACACACAAAGGTAACTCTATACTCAAAAGAAGGGTAAAAGAAAAATTGCTTGATGAAATGCCTTGTGCCGGAAAGAAAGTCAAAAAAGAGCCGATGTTTGAAGTAACATTTCAAGAAGGGGATTTTGAGGATGATGAAGATGAAGAAGAGGAAATTAGAAAGTTTTTGATGATTCAAATGGAAGAAAAAGAACTCAAAAAGAATGCAGAACTTCTGGAAAAGAGAGAACGGTACATTCGGCTTACTAGAATGTGGGTGAAAATCCTGGAATATTACACAAAAGAACTCAGTAACAATGAAATCCAGAGAATGGCCGAAGCTTTGTACTTTCTAAGATGCGAGGATCATGATGCCAAGCAGCTGAAAAGATTAGAGAGTAGAGCCATTAATATCATTCACTCACATCAACCGTCATGGAGACCAAATGCAAGAAAAATGCCAGATAGTATCCTCAAAATCTCACTCATTGATAAGAAAAGATGGATAGACCCCAACAAAGTACAGAAACATGATTTTTATGGTACGATTAACGAAGAAATCAAGGATCCAAAAGTTTTTAATTACTTGTACAGTAAAGCTAGGGAATTAGGACAAAAGCAAACAGAAGTCGTACTGAACAATGAGAATATTGAAAAATGCCAAGAGTAACTTTAATTCGGATAGCAGAGTAGCTCGCACCGGCTCAGTGTACAGATGTCAAAGAAAATCGTAGAATTTCATTAGATCCTAATATAATCAGTCGTAGAATACTAATATAATAATTTATAATAAGTTACAGGTACCATTAACATACTATACTTCAGAATGATCATATGTACGCTTAATGAAGGAATATATGAAGGAGGTATTCTAGTACTTAACAAAGAAATTGAGGACAGAGAAGTAATCGATGTAATCAAAATGGGACTGTGTCTAATGAAACTGGACATAATGCTCAGCGAGATTAGAGTAATCAGAACAGAAACAAAAGATATGGCACAAGTGTACAAATTGTTAGAGGACAAAGAAGGAGGTAATCTCATGGGAAACGGAGCAATATGGCGAGGTAGAGCAATGGAAATAATGAAGGTCGTATTTATGAACGTGGTACAATCAAGCAAACTATTGGAGACATACGATACACACCAAAAAGTACTTGAAAGCTTCGTACTGATGAACAAATGGAAAGAGGGTCAAGAGCACGTTAGCATAGGATGGGTGGAAAGCTTTGACAAACATGTCAAAATCAGAGCTAAACTCACCAAACGTACAGGCGATACCATTCAACAACGGATAGAGATATTCAATACGAAAATGCAAATAATCAAAAACTGCAAAGAAAACAAATATTTAGGTAAGAAAGAATATATTTATTGTACAAAAATAGATAATCATATGTACAAGTTATCTGAAAAATAATTCATGGATATCATAGACAAGTATAATTATATTACAACGTGTCTAAAAGTCCCAGTCCAAAACAGGGGGATCAGCCAGAGAATAATGTAGTCGCTCAGTGTCTTCGGAGGTTAGTAAATTAGTTGAGACAGGTTGTGTACGAATCATGGGAATACCACCGCTAAACTTCTCTAAAGCGACAGTACGAGCAGAAACAGCGTAATCCATAATTTCCGGACCAAGAGCATTCAGATCAAAATGATAAGTATTATATCCATATAATTTACGATCCAAATGTACAGTAACCAAATCCGACATGGTACCAGAGTCATTAGCCATTGAGGAGCCAAAATCGTGAATCATATGTAAATCAGATACATTTGAGAAACGCGCATAATGTCGTAACACGAAGTAGATAGTCTAATAAAATAAAGTAAATAAAAGTAGTTTTCTAATATTTCTCGTTTAGTACTTAAAATAAGGTTTAAAACTGTTTTGAGGCAGGCGGAGAAAGAGAGAGATATGTACACGGTGGAGGGGCTTGGATAAATCTACGTTTACTGTAACAATGAAATGAACTTGAGGGACTTTAGATAATGTAATTCGACTTATACAAGCCGAACGGAACAGTAAAACCTCAGTTTTTATGTATACTATTATGGTTTGTTGTAATATGAAAATAGAGCTGCAGTACGGGAAAATCTAGAAATAGACTAGTACTGGAAGGGCTCACCTCAGAAGGTACGAAATCCAATAAGGACCAGGCATCTGCAAGAGGAGACAAAGGATTCTTTGGTACGCATGTCAAATTTAACATATCCACCATTTCCCAAAGCGTTAAAACCATATGTCCCAGTACCAGATTGAAAGAATTTAATGGATCATCATTTAGCATCAATAAACGGCCGGTTTTACCAAATTTGCCAGAAACATAATCTTTTACCAACTTGCAATCTAGAAAGTACGAATTCAATTAGATTACATACAGTAATAAAATTTACCTAATGGTACCCAGGCATCTTTATCATTTACAGTCATTTTGCTTATACCCATGATTTTGGACAAGTATGTAGTTAACAAATCTCGATAGTACTGTAAAATCAGAGGTAAACCACGATAACCAGTTAGAAGCTTGGAAATAGTCATATCGGTGGGACTCCCGTAATACAATCCATCATCAGTTAGATACAAGTCAGTAACAGTATGTGTAGGGTTACGAGTAACGAAGCAATGCCAACACTCCAGAAATACAGTACACCAAGTCGATAAAATCTTCGGGTTAAAATCAAAAAACATTTTGCCACGTAAGATATCCCGGTCCTGATCGGGATTCAGCAAAAGTGTAAAGCTATAAACCATTGCGCGCATACCACTATAATTAGCATTCAAGTACTTAGCATAGACCACACCACAGAATTTTAAATCACGGTACAGATCAGAGTGCTTAGACAATCCAGTAACCATATACAATCTAGTACCAGGCTGACGTAATTCACCATTTGACAGGAAACCATTTCCAGTATAAATAAAGTTCTTAAGTACAGATCCATTTGGTAGGAGAAACGAGTCAACAAAACGCATAGTACTAGTTATTCTACGGGAATGGAGTACAACCATATCTGTAGCGGTGTTGAAATCAAAAAATCCAGGGTGAAGTTCCAAGGTCTCACTTAAACTGGCACACAACCAATCCATCTTCTCTGTAGGACCAACAGGACAATAAATACACATGTACTTCTTCAATAAATCAGAAATGTTATCAATAGAATCACACAGTATACCTTTGCCAGTATCAGAGTAACACCCTCCAATATAAGACTCTGGACGAGGGGCTGTTGTAACTAATAAAATAGAAATGAAACTCATTATTTAGAGGAGGACGACATTACCGTAAAGATGCCGATTGAGAGCAAAGAAGACGTTGTACCGGTCATTACAAATGAGAGTAAGGAAAAGAAGCATATAACGCGTACCATTATGTTTACCATTCAGAGATTGCTCACCAGTCGTATGCCGACGAATCAGGATACTCGACAGAACTGAAAGATAGAGAATTTGATAGTGATGATTTTGACGATTACTAAAAACAGTACTTACAATAAATAACACCAAAACGTAATATGTCGTCCATTTTCATTACTGGCAGAGGATTTTCATTTGTACCATTTGAAATAGCAGTCAATTGTGCGAAGCTGTCGACACTATGTACATTTATACCCAATGTAGGTCCTGAGCAATCAAAACAAGGAGTCAATTCAATTCTAAAATATGTCTTATACAAAGACGGATACTGAAAATTTTTTGTACTAAAAATCTTTGTAAAAATGAAAGTGTACCAAAACCTATATCAGAAAACTTTGTACCAAAATCCGAAATCTATAGAAAATATACATACGGTCGTTGAGGAGAACAGGCATATCGATTTTGTACAGTAACTGAGTTTGGATGTCGTACGTAATAATGACCATCAAAACATTTCTCCATAGGTGATACAGCCAAACAACGTAGATCTAGGCGAGGGAGAACCTCAGAATTTAATACTTTTTCCTTCGGGCCAGTAGGAGTATAGTACTCGCGTTGGAAAAGTCGAACAACATCTTGTACCAGTACTTGAGTTTTAGCCAACCAACAATGTAATGAGTCAGGATTAAATGTGATTGGAGAATTAAAACCTACACAAAAATTAATCACAACTAAGAAAAAGTTTATAATAAAAAGAGGAACGTACATGGGCGATATGCAGAACCACCATAAACCAGATCTAAACCAGCCAATTCCAATAAACCGAGAATGGGAGTACCAGCTGCCAGCTTTGAAGAAGGAATCAATTCAAGGTCAGCAATAAATTCCAATAGTAAAATACAACGCTCTCTAAGTACCATAAGTGATATGTCGGACAAGTATAAACGAATTATAGCAATAGTCTCTTCACAATAAACAACAATCAGTACGGACAAGATAAGGTATGTGAACTAAAGGGTACACAATAATATAATAAGAAAAAATATAGAAAATAGTACTTACAAAGCGACGGCATATCTGCACGTTTAACATGCTGAAGTCAGCGACAATAGTGATCCAACCCTTGTAGGAACCATCATATATCGTACTTTCAAACATTTGTATCCGCTTAAGGGACGAGATGCATACGACCAAGTTGTCCGTTTCAGTCAAGTATAAAATTCTAGAAGACGGCAGGCATAAAGCATGAGGTACAGGTCCCGAAGTTAATAACGCTGGGGATAGATGAGTATCAGTTAACCAACTATATGAGTCAGTTTGAGTAGCAATAGCACCATGAACACGGTAACGAGCCAGCAAAACGTTGAGGGGTACACGTGCTTCAGTAGGTGTGGCTAAAAGTACAAATTAGTATGGGCATAGAAATTGTTAATTTTAATATCATCACCTTTACGAGAACGATAAGAACTATTGACTCGAGAAGTAGAACCAGGGGACGAAACAATCTCTGGCAGATTAGTATTAGTACCGTCGTAACAAATATAACCATCTGGGGTACGTGAAACCTTTGAAGTAAATTGGTAATCTTTACGATATAGATTCCCAGACACGTGAGTATAAGTAGTACCAGCAACATTATAATTATCAGCGGGTACAGCCAGGCCATCAATGTAACTATCATAGAGTTCTAAACCATTTACTAAACAAATCGCACGCTTCAGCAACAAGGATTCTATATAGGACTGTTGTTCATGGGTAATGTAGCCGGTATGGTCTGGTGTAGTTATGTCATGACCCTCTTCAGATAAGATACGTAACAATAAATCGTTAGTTAAACCAGTTGAGATAAGTTGATCATGATCAACATCTGAAAACATAGTTATTGATAAACAGGACGAATAAGATACCAGTACCTGGATGGGTTGATAGGGTGGCGGCGAGTACACTTGTGTTAGCCGAATCGGAGGAACTTGTTACATATTCTACGGAACTGCAGTCGAAATCTTCTTGAGTAAGTCCATGTACATGTACAGCATCGGTCATGGTAGTAAAAGTACAAATGGTACGACACACCCTTTCATTTAATGAAGGTGGGGAATCCTAGGTAATAGTAAACGAATAAGTGGAACCAAATTATACTTACCATGTTCACAAAATAAGTTGAAACGAATTATGAATTAAAAGTACAAAAATATGGAGTAACTTAAGTAATCTAGAAAGTTTAGGCATCGACTGGAGAAACGACAAAATAAGAAAAATTGAAGAGATTCTAGAGAAAAATGGGTACCAAAGAGTAAAAGGAGACAACTCCCTAGAAATCAAAGAACTGGTGTACGAATTACTACAGGATAACAAATGTAATAAGGAAACCAATGTACAAAAAATGGGAGTAGTATTTGGAAGAATTCTAGAATGTGATCACCATGATTTATGTAGAATAGACCAAATACTCACCAGAGACCTGAACAAAAAATGTGAAAATGACGGGTACCAATGGGGCAGTATAGTACTTGGATGCAAGTGGCGAACATTTTAACGAAAAAACTAAAAATGTCAAGATAACCAAAATAAGATATCAGTAAATCGTACTTTAGAATGAATGTTGAATTGTTAAAGATTGCTATCGAGGAAATTGATTGGGGAAAAACTATGGCTGATGGAGTACAGTACTACAAGTTCCTATTTAAAATGGAAAAGAAAACTGAAGCACTTTCGGAGTTAGAAGTACGTACCATGTTCGCTTCACATAAAAACTGGCAGAAAGACATGAGTAAGTTGCTGGATGAATGCGGTGAAACAAAAGAGGACTTGGAAGCCATAAAGTACGCTGAAAGAACAGAGCAGGACTTACTCAGTTTCATTCATAAAGTCATTACCGAAAAAGAATGTACCAACCCCAATCTTTGCCAGGAACTGTACGATCAAGCCATTGCAGCGAAAAAAACCTTGGCAGACATGAAAAATATGGAAGAATAATTTTACAAGTATGATAATGTACACATCACAAAAACAATATAGTACCATAAAAACAGAGGTCTCACTCACAAAACGGGACACGACCTAGAAAAGGCAGTGGACCGTGTATATATTTTTAAGTACGAGGTATAATGTTGCAGCAAAGACTGTAATCTTGTACCATTATTATAAAATAAAACTTTTCAGGTGCACGCATTCCGAAACTAGTGGTACTAGCGTAGGAAAGCAAAATTGTACGACTCTAATAAAATTTAGACTAGTACTGTACAGCTGGAGCGAAGACGAAAGCGCAACGCTTCAAATGGCGAACATGGTTCAACTAGAAGAGCCGAAGGTGTTTCATTCCTTTGACTGCCATTGTCTGTATCACATAAATCTTATTTCCCTGCAAATAAATAAGTAATTGTACTGAAAAAAAAAAAGGTGAGTCACGCCATAATTTGAACAAAATAGTTATTTGATAATTTATTGATGATCAAATTGCAAAGTGACGATTTGAAATCACTCTTGAATCATTTCGGTTCCATACGTTACTTTTTTCGTTTTCATTTTGTACGCTCGGGTAACGTTACCCGTTTTATAGTTAAGCCTTTACTGTAAAGGTAACGCAAAACTATTAAAAAATATGAAAATGACATGAAAACGAGCCTCATTCGTTTCTTACAATGATTGACTTTGAACCAATAGAGAAACATTATTAGCAGAATAACTCCAATTACACAAAAAATGTATCCACCAAGCAATTTTACTTTTCTTTGGATCAGTTTTGATCAAAAATACGAAAAAAATGCCCGCGGATACCCGCCCACGCAAACGCCCACGCAAAGGTTTCGATCCTGTTTTTCAATTCGAAAATTCTAGAGTTAAGGTTCGAAATTGGTATCATTTTTCATCATTTTTTATGCTTCACGTGATCATCAATTTAAAATCTAAAATTAAATTTTTGAAATCTCAAAAAACTCTGGAATTTAGCCTTGTTATAACTAATTTTTTGAGTCATTCATACTTCAAAAATTCGGGTTATTGTTACATGATGTTTTTCCAGAGATGACGTTGAACCTGAGTGAATCGTGAGTTTTTACCCTGGAAATATTTGATATCAAGTGTGTCGTTTCCCGT
>SCLD01096310.1:0-11542 GCA_004367895.1 Oikopleura longicauda | reverse complement strand
ATCATCCAAGTGTTTAGTGATAAGTACGGGCGAAAGATGGGCATGGGCGTGTTTCTGTTTGGCGCCGGGTCCATGTTCCTGCTCAATGGATTATTTGCGTCGAAGAGTTATGTGCTCTTTGGCATCATCCAAATGATGTTAGTCGCCTTCGCCAACGGCAGCTGTTTGACATTCACCGTCTATGGCATTGAGATTATCGGCCCAAAATACCGCTCAACCGCGGGCGTCTTGGCCCATTGTTACTTCTCGCTTGGTTTCATGCTCCTCACGCCGGTCGCGATGATTGTCGACAATGCCGCCAGTTTCATGTTTGTCGGCGTCATCATCTCACTGGTCGCACTCGCCGTGTTGCCTTTCGTCCCTCCCTCCTTTCGCTGGCAACTTGCCGCCGGCCGTACCGATCAGGGTGTGGCGACGTTGACCAAGTTTACGAAAAAGTGTGGCGCTTCGCTTGACGTTGACACCATTACGAGTCTTGCCATCAAACAGGATGAAGTGAAACCGGCTGTTGTGAAGCATGACATACGCGATTTGGTGAAAAGTCCGGTAATGATGAGACTCTCGGCAAAGTTATCCTTTTTATGGGTTGTTACTAGTCTAAGCTACTATAAACTAGCGATTGGCGAGAAAAGTGGCAATTTAATGATCGACAACATCTGGTCCGGCGTCACCGAGATCGTCTTCCTCATTCTCGGCTCCTTTTGTATTCAACTCAGATGGGCGCGTCGACGATGGCTACTTTGTGGTTTGTTCCTCATCACTGCTTGCTCGTTGGCAATGAACTGTGTCCTTGAAACATTTAATCAACCGGACGCGGCACAACTGGCATGCCTGCCCGGGCGTGGCGCCAGTGTCGTCCTGTTCGCCGTTATTTTCGTCTATACGGCCGAAATCTACCCGACCACTGTCCGCTCCAGTGGCCTAGGTTTTTGTTCGTTTTGGGGGCGAATTGGCGGAGTATTCGCGCCTCAAGTCGACCGGTTGGCTCTGTTCGGTGTCTGGGTACCGGGCTCAGCAGTGACAGTGTTGCTGATTGCCGCTTGCCTAACCTCGTGAGTGTTTTATGAGGTTTCTCAATACCACCTATCGTTCAACTTTAGACTTGCTTGTCCCGAGACACTGGGTAAAAAGTCACTTGACAACATGGACGAAGCCGAGGAGCGATATAGAAAGTGAAAACGTTTTCTTTATTAGTCTAATAAAGACTTGTGCACCAAACGAATCACCCATGTAGTTGATAGAATTGGGGTAAACTTATCAAGATGTCATGTTGCATATGGTTTATATAAAGTATCATCTCGCGAAGCGTCGATCGTAGCCCGATCAAGTTTTGAATTTTAGGTGGCAACTGGTCAATTTTCGTACTTCCATCGTCCAGCACGGTCTTGACAAAGTTTGTTTTATCTCCTGGTTTATAAACTGTGTAATAATTTACCGTTGGTGCCTCGAGTGAGTCAATCAAGCCAGCGCCGAGCGAGATTGACGCGCTTAAAACAAAGTAGGACAACGACAGTATAACGAGAATTGAAAATTGCTGCATATTCTCTGATCCGACTTTTACCGAGTGTGAAATTGAGTCGGATTGAATGTGTTTTTAGAGATCAATGTATAACCTCATTATCGCATGCCAGATTAATGTGACCTGTTAATGATGCATGATTAATAACCAGTGGAGTTCACATAATGATAAATGACCATTTACTATACAGTAACATGTCATGTTAGTGCAAATGTCTCGGCATAGCCAAGCCATACGTTGGTAGCGAACTCTGTTGACGTAATGTTGAACTGTTGATCGTCGGTCCCAGAAACCGTCCAGCATTCGATCTTCTTCCGTCCATCGCCCCCAATGTGCATAATTGTGTTACGTGATACGAGTGATCTAACGTGACTCAAGCTCATCAAGAAGAAACAAGGGGGTTACCTGTGGCCATATCGATAAGTGGACAAGTCTTGCTCGTTTCGCGCGAACTTGAATGTTCGCTTATCCATTTTGTAGACATGGTTCACTGGAAATCATCATTATAATTACACTCATGCGTAACTTAACTATACAATCTAACTTACCAATTACATTTTCACGGCGAAGGGCACCGCCAAAAGTGAACACAGTGTCGAGAATGCCAATTGATGTAAAGCCGTAAAACTTCTCCAACATTTCATTCTCAGACACGCGCGACCAGTGGTTGATTGAATCATCAAACAGCTCGACCGTACCGGCGCCATTATAGTAACCGCCCATGATTAACGCCTGACTCCGCCAACGGGCCATGCCACCGCGGAAGTGATCGAACTGTGTCAGTGCCATGCGCGTGTAGTTGGCGCCGTCAAACTTGAAACACTCTTTCTGATAGCCAAAGTCACCAGCACACGCCAAAACATGCTCGTCATCATAATTCAAGCAGCGGCCATCGTTAAAGCGAAATGGCAGCTGCTCAAGAACTTCAATGCCTTCAAGCGTCACTTGTAGCTGACGTCGCTCACTGGCCATGCCATCATTACCACCGATCAAGTACATTTTACCAAACAGGCTAAACGAGCACATCCAATGGCGATCGTCATAACTGGGCGTAAACTCAATCGGCGTGATTATCTCTTCTCCGCCCGGCTTCAGATTAATGTGGAACTGCTCGTCTTTGTTCGGGTTCAAAAGCAACAACTCGATATGCTCGCCACATTTTGCGGTGCACTCAGTCTCGCACTGGACGAGCTCACGCGAGCAGGCTGACATGCATGCCGGCACGCCGTCACAGCCAATGAGACACTGGGCCAGATTATCGTCGCACTGGCGCTGACAGACATCACAGTCAAGACATGTAATCACTGATATAAAGGCGTATATAAAACGATGCATCGTTTGCCTCATCCGGGCGTAGAGGCTCTATGAACGGGGCGACATGACATCAGATGATATTTTTCTCAGATAAGAGACTAGTGACATTAGTATAGCCGATCTTGACCTCGCTTCCATTTTTCTTTGGACCAAATCTTACGTAACATTTGGACGACTTTGACGTCAAACGTTTTATAGCGGGATGTTGTGTAACACTCAGTAACCTTAGTTTAACAAGCAACTTTATTAGTTGACTCAGAATGACAGTCGGATCTAGACAATTTCGCAGCAAGTTTCTTACTTACTTATATAAGACTTGCACGATGAGGCCCTGGTTTAACGGAGCAATGATAACCCATCAGAAGGAGATCATTGACGAAGAATATCATCATTTAACGATATATATTCACAGTATTTAAGATATTTAAGTTCAGCCCGCTAAAATTTGCCGAACAAACAAATTAATCTTTAATCATTTAGCTTTCACCACTTTTCCACTTGCTTGCGGGTGTGTCTCCACGACAGCAGCTGGTCTGATGCCTACAGTATATTCTGCTGCAGCAAAGATCACGCCACCGAGGGCAAATATTATTGACTGGGTACACTTTGGTTACACAAGACCATTCACTGGCTGAATCTGGTTCTTGACTGGTTTTCTTCCTTGGGGAAGTTACTAGTAGGGCTAGATTCTTTCGTTGGTGCATATCTCATCTTTATAGCATTTATCGTGCTTACTATCAAAATGTCTGTGGTTATAAAAACGAGTGAGATCGCTGAGAAGGGTAATGTTTGCATTTTGACAATATTTGCACATATAGGCCTACCCACCCCTCTCCACGGTGTCAGCATGCCATTGAACAAGTTTTTCAGAGATCGCATCAAATACTACTTTTTACTAAATTACTCTAACAGAGAAATAATGATCCCGGCATACTATCAAGGTCAATACCTAAAACAAATTGATTGCTCTAACCAGTATCATGTATAGTTTCACTGAAACTCTTTGGCACGCTCCAAGTGATCTTCTTCCTGACCAAGTTCTTCGAGTTCTTCCGCACCGAGGATGATACAGACGACCCGTGCGAGCTCTCCGCCCTGGTCAAAGCGTACAAGCTTATTTTACTTTGGTGAGTAGTAATTAAGCTAACAACAATTTTTTATCCACAACAAAAGTAACATTGGCGCCGCCGCCGTCTCCGCACTGAGATCGGCCAACTACCAAAGTGCGTACGATGTTTCATTTCAAGTGTACGATTTGGAGACGGTATCAAACCTGCTAAAGAAGAGCCGTACGTTTGCCATTTGCCACGTTTTCTTCGCCTTCTGTGAACGGGGTTTGAAGCACTGTTTTTTTTTGTTTTTTGACATTTACAAAGTCAATTCGTAATATCCCCTGAACAGCTCAATTCTACTCTTGACACCGATCATCTACAGTGAGTATAACTGTCAATTACAAGCATCAGAAGCACCGTCAGAATCGAGTAGCTGTGGCAGTTCACTATGTCAGAATCATGGCTCAAATGACAGTTTTCTTATTATTTTCCGTAAGTGGTTTTATATAATTCAAACACAGACATATGATAAAATGAATTTAGTCTTGATCTTTCAAGCATCATACGCCATGTCGGGCTTCCTGACGCTGAGTCTAATCAACAATTTCCTGAATCAAAACGTCATGCTCGAAAACTTCATCCGCCTGCGCATGCCAAATCGCGAGCCAAGTTCAGCATCTGGCGCCGATATGATTGTGACGGCGTCTGGTGGCGATGCACCACCAACTTACGATGAGCTCTTCCGGCTCAAAGTTGATGTTCAAAGTGGTGGTGCCACCGAAACGATGATGCCACCGCCCGAGTATACAGACAATAAGGTGTAACAGTCACTTTTGAAACAAACTGTACATTTATAAATCTGACCAATCAATCATCACGCGCTGCTGCACACTCGTTCAAAAATAAAAGAAGTGGAAAGTTCACTGTTTCTGGAAATAACAAAGTAGACCACGTGAAGGCAATGAACTCACTTTTACAATGTTAATAAAACCATTCATTTTGGTGTCGATTCTTTTTACGAGGACTTACACACACATGATGCAAACCAATATAACCATGGTTGACTAATCAAATGCATATGACTTTATCTTAATTTATTCATTTTGAGTGAAGGACCGAATTATTTCACAAACGTTCCTCAATTGGACAACTTGCTGTGGTTGTGATTTTTGGCATGAAACAGCGAAACAAAATTGTCTTTTATTTTTTATTTTTAAACTTTAACTCAAAAGTACATCTTAACTAAGTTTGGTAACTGTTGATTGTCGTCGTTGGCTTTTTGCTTTTCCTATTAGAAAATTAATTATTATTTAAACTCGCGGCAAAAATCATACCATGATCATGGTGCGTATCAAAGCAGCTGAGTTAATGCCCCGTTTGTCGTAGTTGTAGCTCCGTATTTCCATTGGCGCATCGAACATGTTGCCAAAGAAGAGTGCTATGCCGTTTAACAGTTAGACTTGAAAACTGAACTTAACTTACTACCAGACGCAGAGGCGAGAAAGACAAGAAGGATGTGCATTTTATTTAACTGACGGGAGTACAAAAACGTCCGGTTTTATAAGATCCAACACGGAGGTCATTTGACAACATCCCTTCAAAAGTGCGTCACTAATATAGCTTTTTCCATTGACACCTTTGGCACGGTGTTCCTCGTGTTTTTCATTAGACCACGACAATTTTGTACCCACGATACAATATCCTTTTACGGTAACACTCCGGTCTACTTTTTTTATTCAGTCTAAATCAGTCTGGTTTAATTTATTTCATTAAAAAAGGTGTATTCCAATCCAGGATACTTCTCATCCGAAACGGGCATGCGATAGTCAATCAGTTGTGATATCCAACTCTTGTTCGTCTGCTCGTTGTGCATCACCTCCTTGACAAAGCCCCGTGCAAAGTCTCTGTCAAGTTGAATCACTCGATAACCGGATGTAGAGTTGATCACAAGAGCAAGTACGAAAACGAGAGCTCGCATGAAAATGTGCTTATTCCAACTGAATTTGAAATGATAATATTCAGGTTTGATGAGACCAAGGTCTCACCGGTCTCATGTGGTCCGTGTCTGGTTCGCTGTGGTCTGCGGTCTTTTTGGTTTGAATATATACAGTATAAAGTGACATGCCATCCCGGTTTGAGAGGACAACCGGTCTGATCATTTTCTTTCAGTCTGATTCGCGCAATCATCATTTTCATTATGTATGCAAAATTGGCATGATGTCAATAAATATAACTTACAAATATCTATAAAAGATGTTGCGTCTTATAGGCGTTAAACAGTCGCTTTCATCAAATGATGAGAGGGATTTTACGTGCGGCCAGCCTTTTGTGTTATGCTCTGGTTGTCAGTTCGGTAGGTACAACGGTTAATCACCGTTTAAAGCTAGGCATCATTTTATAGCCATTTTAACCAATTTCAAGGACAGTACAATTTGTGAAAATGGTGTCTTGGCACGTAGATTTGGAGCTGCTTGCAAGGAAAAAACAAGCAACACTGATTTAGGTAGGTATAAGAAAGCGCAACACTTGCTGCAACTGATGAACAATTTGGTGGCGATAACGCGAGCTCAACGCGTGAAAACGCTCGATAATTTCTAGCATGAATGACTTGCTATTGCGCTTTATTTCGAATAAATTATTTGTAAAAATTTGTTTATTTGTCGAAATAGCTATCTGTGTTGGCTTCGTTCGCCTTCAGCGTCAGAATGCGGCGCAGGATGAGCATCTTGATAAGTCACATGTTCAAATTATTTGATAACAATCAAGTAACTCACCAAAAATTCGTCATACTGGACCTCGCCATCCTCGTTCTCATCAACGGCATCAATCACTGCTTGGACCTGCTTACGCGTCAAGAAATGGCCGTACTTGGTCATCCACTCCTTCAGCTCGTTACGCGACACACTACCTGAGCCATCGGCATCCTGGCTCATGAAAGCCTTTTGGACACCATCAACGCCAAGTTTCTTGACCATCAAAATCAAGAACTGTGAAAAGTTCAAATTAGCCGACTCGCCCAGGTCGATGTCGGCAACTGAGCTCGACAGGTAGTTCTCAACGCCGGTAATATCCTGCGACATGAGCTTGGACAATTGAACAATGTCAACACTATAGTTGCTAACCGCCAGCAAATCGGAAATCAGCCCCTTCACGCTGGCATCAGTCATGCTATCGGTCAAGAGACGTTTCTCACTTGCCGATGCGTTCAACGCGACCAATTGCATTCGGTAACTGAAAAGCGTAAGTCCTGCACTATATTTCCGATCTTACCTGCATGACAGTGAACGCGAAATAATGTGTGCCAAACGGTTAGCCATTTTTACTTATTTTTCTCAGTGTGATGTTTAAATCAGCAGAGTAAGACAGCAAAGGGAATTTAGGCTGCCCAAAGGGGGTGTTGGGAGGACTTTTATAGGGTTAACGATTGTTAACGCAGTAGTCTGAAAGAGTTGGCACCGGGCCAAGTCTATATTTCAGACTAGAATTAAAAAATATCTCTTACATGGCGCCTTAGGGGTTTAATTGATAGAATAGATAGAAATTGATTCAATAGAAAATTGAAAAAAAGTAACCCCGATTTTTTGCTTAGTACTTCGACGTTTATCAGAAGACCCCTGTATGATAACAATAGGTAAGTAGGTCTATATTTTTTCCGACCAAGCATGTACCAACTTAAAGTAGGTTACATAATATGTATGATGGAATAAAGTGACCTTTTCACCTTATGGCTTTATTTTCATTGTTTCAAGATCAAGTTTTAAGTACGCTGCCAGTGCCAGTACCAAAAAGGCCATATTGATTAAAACAATTTGGACCAAAGTTAAATAACGGGAATAGATCAGTGCAATAGCACAGCAGCCGCACTCGATAATGTTGAAGACGACCAGTACACTGTTTGACGTCGCTTCGTCTGGAAACAACGATCCTGGTTCAAAAATTTAATAAAACCACAATCAAGTCAAGCAAAAAGTCAAACCTATCAGTGAGTATAGTTGCGAATTGACTGTGCCATCGAGTAAGCCCAGACAAAAAGCAGAAATCATCAGCAGTGTTGAATTAGGCGTAATAATGCCAATACTGTACGAGTCAACACTTGTACACTCGGGCGGCAAACTGAGCATTGGCAGCAAGTATGCGAGCGCGGCCAGTGTGCAGACGATTGCCATGAAGTAGCCACGCTTGCGATGTTGATCCTTTGTGAACAGAATCAAACTGGCCGACATATCACCAAGCCCAGTGAATATCGAGCACAGGCCGACGAGGCGTTGTGAGTCAACGCCGAGATGTTTGGTGGCGCCGATACAGGTGGGATAGACCGTTTGCCAGTAGCCCAGCTCAAGACCGGCGAATGCCATGACGGGGAGCATAAGCTGGACATTCGGAAGTGATAGTACACTGATTGCTGATCGCATTATTGCCACTGGTGATTTCTCCTCTTCTTCTTCTTCTGTCTGTTCCGACTCAATGTCATTAATGAATGCAAAGAGAAATGTACCAAGTAGCGTGATAACGCCCATGATCAGTGCCAACTCAATCTGATCATGCTCACTGACGTTTGACTTGCCCCGCCAAACGGCGAAAACGTACACATTGCCGAAAACGGCGCCGGCAATGAAACCAAGCCACCAAATGCCCGTGTTACGATCGACTTTGTCGCTGGGTGAATTCTTAACCACCTCGCCAGCGCCACAGACAAAGAGGAAACAGGCACCAACGCCCGATAAAGCAGATGTTGTGTAGATTAATGCTGGATATGGATAAATGAACGCAAATCTGTTCGGTTGGGCTACTACTACTAAAATGTAAAAATCAATACAGAACTTAAGTACTGTAGTACTTGTAGTAGATCCCGATTACATGAAAACTGTCTGAAACAAGCCACCCAAAATGAGGAGCCATTTATTGCCAATAAAAGAGATTAGAAGTGGCAAAAATGGTGTCGTCATGAACGAGAATGCATAACTAAGACCAACGGTGATAAAACCATTGACGGCATGACCAGTTCGATGTTTAAAAGCGCGTAAAATCGTCTCTGACGTGCCAATGATCGTCAAATTGCCGGTGAATATGAGCCAAAAGGCGAGACTAACAATGATGACATTTCGTTCTCTTGGTGTTGGGGGAAACATAATGTCAACGTTTACGTACATATGTTACTATGATCCAGACGTGTTAAAACATACACACACACTTTTTAATGGATTTTATTCTCGATTTAATTTTTGAATAGACAACGAATTTGCAAGATAACTGTTGAAACCACTCAAATAATCATCCTGGTGAACGATCAAATGCTGGGCGTGTTTTGACTTGGCAAAGTTGATGGTGTGAAAGTTGAAATTTGATTTGCTCCACCCATTAGTCAGGTCAATCATTGAATCTACAATCATTTATTGATTTATTTTTATGGTCGATTTTGTACCTTTTTTGCACATTGGATCATTGTCAGAGTAGACAATGAAGTGTTTCGCATGTTCAAGTGTCTCCAGCTTGAGTACAGCATCAATGTACCGATTCCACAATGGCCAATTGTTTCGCAAGCAAAACATAACGCAATTGGTAGCTAGTCCAACTGGCAGACGATAAGCAGGTGGGACAGACTCAACAATGCCACGTTTCATATTCTCCTCGGTGCCAACCACAATCGAATCCCACACAACACTGCTCACATTGGCCAGTGAGATTTGACGCTCGACTGCCGCCACTTGGGCCACGGCGAATGTATAGGCGCCGACACTCATTGCATGGATGTGGACGTGTTCACGCGAGGCGATATCCTCGACAAGTGGCTTCCACTTGGTCAACGGACAGTTTGATTCGTCGCGTATTGTCGACAGGGTCTTTTGCGGACGGAGAAACTCGCCAACACCCGATTCGACCAGTTCAACATTGCATTTGTAAGGTGCATACAACTGATCAATGTACTTCTCAATGTGAGCCGGTTTGGCACCCAACCAGGGAAAGAAGAAAACAGTGGCTGATCCTGGTGGTTGACCAGTGACCAGGGACGTTTGTTTGATCTGAAAAAAAAACAACTGACTTTCCAAAAACGTCATTTGTCCAAACCTGATTGAAACGAGCAGTCAAACGCATTTACTAACACTGGATTTCACTCGAAATTAACTTTGGAAAATATTTATTTTACTAAACAGCTACTAAGCGAGTGAGTAAGAGATTATCCATTTGTCACTGTGGCGCACACAGGGTGCCGAATCTAGAGTTGAGGGCGTCGAACGTGTGGGCGAAGGGAAGCACGAAAATTATAAAATAAAAAAAGAGAAAAAAATGGAAAATCAAGAGAGGAGAGAGAAACGCCAAGACAAGGAGATCTATCAGCCGAAGAAACGCGGCATTGGCGATTTGGGCCTTGAGGAGCAATTTGCCAAATTAACAACGCAATCGGGTGGTGATCACGATGAGAATAAGCGGAATAATGGAGACAGACAACAACGCCATGGACATGGTCGGGGACGTGGTCCGTGGTCGAGGCGGCGGTGGTCGTGGAGGACGCGGTGGTGGCGTAGTCCAGGGCGGTTACAATCAACACAACAGCGACAATCAGCGTGGTGACCATCAACAGCAACATCATCAGACACCGTCAAACGGGCACAAGTATACGTTCAACCCGAATGCGACAAAGAAAACGACACCGCGCAAAGAGAACAAGTATACAAAGACAATCAAAGGCAAGAATACGACCAATTTCAATCGCGAGTACGAACCGGCCGACATGTTGGTCAATTTCGTCTCGGGCAATCTACTGGCAACAACTGGCTACAAGCGCGCGCTGACATCGAGGGATGTCATTGTTGTCAACGACTTGTTCTGCATGCAGGATGATTTGTCGATTTATAATTTACTCCTGGATGAGATCAAAAGCAGTGGCGTTGATCATGACGATCTGTTCAAGCTGTGGCATGGTTAGACTTCATCATTACTTTATGAAATTATTTTTTTGTAATTTATAGGCGACTCACATCTAATCGCAGATGATCACACGCACTGGAAAAAGTGCTGTCCCACCTTCAAAATGGTGCTGGACAAGGCGACCTCGTTTTTTGGCATGGATGTGAAAGCGACGCGTTTCAATTGGTATCGCGATTCAAACGATTGGAAGCCATTTCATCACGATGCCGCTGCTGTGAAAGAGGACAAAGGTTTTTTAATTGTAAAAATAAAACAAAAAAATTTAATTTAATTTCAGCCAAAACACAAAACCTGACAATTGCCATATCGTTTGGCATGGAGCGTCAGGCCGCGTTTGAACATGCCAAGACGAAGACACGCGTCGCAATGAGCCAGCCAAATGGAACAATTTATACATTTGGCAAGGATGTCAACATTATGTGGAAACATGGCATACCGGCCGTTCACCCTGATCAGTACAAAGATCAAGGTCGCATCTCAATCATTGCCTGGGGATGGGTCGACAATGTCGAAGAGTTTCCAATGTAACAAAGACTACTCACTAAACTTAGCACTTTACCTGCTCAACTTCTCTCATTTGCAATACAAAAAAAGTATATCTGATACTTAACTTAGACAAGTTGTCGTTATTTAATGGGCACTGATACAATGCAATAGTGTTTAAATCTGATCAGTACTGTTGAGCGTTGTATAGATCGAGTGCAAATACTTGCCCACTTTGACTTGTGAC
>SCLD01096299.1:0-11545 GCA_004367895.1 Oikopleura longicauda | reverse complement strand
CCCCCTTATCAAATTTTCAAACAGAATGAAGTTCTTAAAATGTATTCTGAAGATTTATACTATCCAATAATCGATTCAATTTCTGAATTGCTCAAGGTCATAATCAAGATATTAACGGATGCTGTCAAATCAGTTCGCGATTCTGATAAATGTAAGATTCAAACAAAGATACAAACTTATTTAGAATTCGATAATACAGACTTTTCATATTTTGTTTCAGCAAAAGTGGTTCGTCGATCTGCCAAGTTTTTGGCAACTGAGTTAATCCCATATGTGCAATTACTTATTAAAGAACATACAGATAAAGAACCAAACCAAATCAGGGAAATTGAAAAAAGTTTTAAAGATTCATTCTCAACATAGACAAATCCATTCTTTACGTTATTACTCGAAACGGACAGGGAAAAGCACGTACTGATGTCCGGATAACCCTCATTCAAGTTCACTAATGATTTTCTTCCTGTAGCAAAAGTTCTCATTCCAGAAACCATAAATGTTTTTTTAATTTTAGATGGTCTCGTTATTCAATGAATCGGCATGAGGATGATGAATCAACTGGACATAGTTCCCAGTCTAGTAGACACTCTTCTAGACTGTTCAAGTACGATGATATAACTATTCTTATTGGTAAGAACGTAAAATTTCTTAAGGGTAGTTGGTCAGCAGTACTAAACGAGTTTTTAGAGGCGCTCACTGGACAATTATACGAATTAAAATGTTCCCCAACTGAAAATATTTTAAGCATCAAAGGTAAGAATTGTTTAGAAAACTCTTTGACCCTGGTCCGTACACATTCATGTTACATTATTAAATGTGGGATTTCAGGTCGTTTAGCTAGATTGGAAGGCATTTCAGCCAATCAACAACACATTATTTATTCGGGGAAGCTTTTGGATAATTCTGCAGTCTTGAAAGATGTTGGAGTTCAAAACTTTTCTAAATTGCGACTTGTTACACAAATGCGTGGTGGTCCTGTTAACACAAGGTAATATCATATTAAATAGTATATGAAAGACCATAAAACGTTGAAGGGTCATTGATGATGAACCAGAAGAATCAGAGGCCGAAATAGCATTGGTTGTGGTCAAAGATGGAGAACGTGTTTCATTAGGAACAATATCAAACCATTTAAAAGTTGCTAACAAGTAATTTTTAATATATATCCCCCCTATATAATTAATTCGAACCTTAACGGGCAGCGTCAGAGCGAAGTATAGTGACCACGCATGGATTTCAACCCTTTATTTTTGGCACTAGGTGGCATCAAAACAAAACAAAAATTTGCCAACATTATTCTTAATTTTGTCAAAAAATATAAACCGGAAGTCAGATTTCCAAAATTCGTCGAAAGCCAATACCATCGCTATATATAATTTATGGTTTGATATTCAAAAAGTCCGTTTTCCATTTACTGGAAGCATTTATCAAGCCGAATATGAAAGTGACCAGTTTCGGCATTTCATGGCCCGTCATCCAATTCATCCGTCAAATTCAGCGCGACCTCTATCACGTGATAAATTCAAATCACGCCAAGCATATGACGATAATAAAAAAACTGAATCAAAAATGGAAGAAATTCGACGAAAAATGAAAGCAAAGAAATCCAATAAATTACCGGACATAAAACCGAGATCGGTGCGTAAGAATCCTACTAATAGATACGATCATATTTGACCTAATTGATCAACTTTCTTTAGAATAATTCTATGCTTCCACCAATTTCGCGAAAAAATGGGATAGAAGCAAAGACGCCAACTTTAACCAATCACGAGCCTGTTTTTAAACTCCCCGTTCCAAACAATCATTCAAATTTCCTTCAAAAATATGGTTTGCGTCAGTCACGTGCCTCCCCCTTGACTGTAATTGGTGGTGTTCATGGTACTAGATCAACTCCATTAGGTACTGCACCACCCATAGTTACCGAAGGTCTTTTACCTCCAGTGAAAAAAACACGTCCAAGGTGTGCCAAGTGTGGTAAACGTCTTGGTTTGGCGGAGCAATATCAGTGCCGGTGTGGTGATCAATACTGTACCAGACATCGTTATGCTGAAGAGCATGACTGCTCTTACGATTACCAAAGCGAGAATAAAGCAAAATTAAGAAATCAAAATCATAGTTTGCAACCACCAAAGTTACCAAAAATCTAAGTGCAGTGTAGCAAGTGCATTTCTGCACTTTTTTTTGTATTTTCGTCCAAAATTGAGCAGCCGATATAATTGTTCAATGTACAACCAAAAGTGCCTTTGAATCTTATCAATATTATGAGTATATCCACGGAGACCCTAAATAGTCTCTAGGGTAGTTTTTCTAAATTGTTAAATTTCACTGTTTTTTTGCTAAATTGAGCTGTTTATCATTCGTAGTTCAAAGTAATATTCATGTTATGCCCTCTGTTCTTCTCATATTCATGTTTAGCAAAATATATATGTTATATATTTCGGATACATAAGTTATAATATCATCATTACATTAGTTTAGAATGGCAGGGTCACGCTCGTGGGATGACATTGGTTATCGAGAGGCCATTGAAAATTGTCGAACGTGGAACGCTCAAATGGGACACGGCAGACGAGAACGATTACCGTTCTTTGATGATCACACTCAAGTTCATCAAGTAAGTTAACAATTAGTGAGTAAACGTGTTAAACTTATTTCAGAATAAATGCGGTTTGTATGTAAGTGAAGATAGGCGAAGATCGGGATCAGGACCCACAGTGATTCGATATCCTGGGAGGAAATGGAAGCGAAGTGATCCAAAACCGATGTTATTTGAGGATCCAATTGAAGAACGAGATTTAACTGAAGATTCTTATAATAGAGATCTTATTGCTCGTGCACTTACACCCACAACGAGCGAATATTTGGCAACATTCGATGGTATGTAACACAAATAAGTTTAAAATAACTTAAAGTCAAAAATCTTGTCTTATAAATTATAATTCCTATATTTTAATTTAAACTCAAGAGATTGGTGACGATTTCGGTGATGAAGATTATGGAGGAGGTCGTCGTAAGGGTGGTAAACGGACCCGAATCCCGCGACAATCTATTGGTGGAGGACCTAGAAAAACCCGAAAGAGTAGAGCCAAACCAGTTTCAATTGATGATGACTATGATCAAGTCGAACCAACCCATTTTTGTGGATTGTGTGGAAAGGTATGTTTTTCGAGGTACTGTGAGGGTGTTTAACGAAATATTTCAGAGCTTCATCCACAAATCTGCATTAACCCATCATATCAAAAATGTTCACGATACCCACATACCCAACAGTATAAAAGAACAAATGAAACAAGAAATGAATCATTCGGTTCTACCGCCACCTCCACCACTTCAAAAAATGGTTACTCAGGTGAATTTTTGAAATACGAAATCGAAATTTTCAAAATTTTTCTCATCCCCTGTATAACTAACACTGTCATTATAACAACAAACTAACACAACATGATGATATAAAATGAATTTTTATGAAAATCCGATTTAAGAAATGTGTCTTGTGCAACCATCCGCCACAGCCAGGTCGAAAGGGGCTTGATTTGCTTTTAATTTGTACTGATTGCAAGAAAGGCCATCATCCAGGTAAAATACAAGACAATGATCTCAAATAACTCTTTTATTTTAGAGTGTATGAACTTCACACCATCAATGACCATTGCAATACAAAAGTACAACTGGCAATGTACTGACTGTAAATCATGTAACAGGTAAAATCCAGTATTTTCGAAAATTGAACCAAAAGCCCGACCCGAATGGGCTAAAAGTTTAAGCCGAAATTTAATAACTAAATCCTTGATTAGTTGTGGTAAAACCGAAAATGATGATGCAATACTGTTTTGTGATAATTGTGATCGTGGATTTCATCTTTATTGCTTGGATCCACCGCTCAAAGAAGCCCCAACGGGTACCTGGTTATGCCGTCATTGCAAACAGTAAATTTGTCAATGAATATGATTGTCACGAAAAATGATGTCACGGAGACTGCCACAGTTGCCAATGAAAGCCTTGTTACCATTCTCTATTCTGCCGCTTTTCTCATATGTCGCTAAAGTCACCAACACTCTAACTTGTTACAAAACTTCCGACACTTCCTTTCTTGACAACCTCGGTCGTTTTAGTTAGGTCATTTTCAGCTATCTTCAATATCTTCCAATAAATGTCCTAAACAGAAATCATAAAATGGGTCAAATGATGATTTAAGATTAAATTTTTAAAACTTTCATCTTATATTTATGCAGAGCAATTATGGCAAAGCTTTCAAATCCAACCTTTAAAATATAATTCGGATAGAGAAAAATGGAAATTCCAAGTGGATTATCCACTGAATGCAATTGCACTATTGAAGAATGCCATTATCAAGCAAGACAGGGATCCAGGGAACAATCATCTGTATTATAAGTAGGCGTTTTATAAGAGGTTTTTGTACTTGGACGATTCATGTGGAGATTCCTGGCCCAGAGTTCTGTTCTATGAACAGCTTCTAACAGCAATCTTATATGGCAGTCTACCATTTCTGTTTTCAATCATAATTATATTTATTTTTGTGAATAGTGCAATTTGTATACAACGATATCGGGTTTGGTCGATACACTCGCTGATACGGTGACTGTTAATTAATC
Source organism: Oikopleura longicauda (assembly GCA_004367895.1). Classification (NCBI taxonomy): domain Eukaryota; kingdom Metazoa; phylum Chordata; class Appendicularia; order Copelata; family Oikopleuridae; genus Oikopleura; species Oikopleura longicauda. The sequence continues at coordinate 6,932 of SCLD01096299.1, read as the reverse complement.
AATTATAAAAGTGTTTATGATTTTAAAACTAAGAAACGGTGGTTTGGGGTTCCAACGACTCCAATTGTTACTGTGATGACAAATAAAACATTGGTAACATCGATGCCACTTGTCAATGCTTCTCGTCAGTCAAAAGCTTCGAAATCAGTCACAGTGTCCCCATCGAACGGACAACGAAAGAATTATATTCCTACTCAGCGTCGTAACTCCGGTAACCATTCAATATTAAATAGGGTCATGTAACCATATAAATTATTTAATAATTGTTTTAAGTAGCTATACTACGGCCAACTTATCGAGAATCGAATCTAGCAACAGGTTCACGATCACGAATTGGTGATGGTGGATCACGATTAACTGTACGGCGATCGTCATATGGATTTTAAGCATACTATAGTGAAAAAAAAATTCTAGGTATTTAACAAAAAAATAAAGTTTTATTAACCCTTTCAAAGATTCATTAATGATTTTTAAATCTTTCCGATAAGAGGAGAGCTTAATGATAATTTCCATTGACACCTGCCAGGTTTCAGTACCCCACGGAGGCTCTCGAATCAGGAAGCCATCTGGGCGTCTTGTCACTGGTGGCACCAAGGAGCAACTCGCTGTTTAAAAACAATTTTTGAATAAAAATTCTCAAAACACTTATCACTATACAATATTAAAAAAAAAGATTATTATAAACGACCAATTTGTTAAAATGTGTAATCGAAATACTGAAATAACTCAAGTCCGTTCAAACCAGTCGGTCGAAATCTTAGATTCGTGTACTTTAAAATCAGAACTTTCTTCAATGCCACGATCTAGAATACCTTCGACTACACCCCTTCTATCCAATGCAGTCATTCAAAATGTGGAGCACATGATTAACCAATCGGAAGCAATTGTTCCGAGACTTGTCACACCTCGGCTTGCCCAACTGAGAGGTGACCAACGCAAAACATCGCCGATCACTATTCAAAAAGCTGTTCAACCTGTGAGCTATTTGAAACCATCTTATTTGAGTACAAAGACAAAAAGAAAAACTTTCACAATGATGAAACCTTGTGTCAAAACTGGATTCATCCTTTTGATGATGCTGCTGACCGGGCTGTTAATAGCTTGTATTGCTTACAAGCTTGAAAATGATTTTGTTACTGGAGAAAATCAAAATATGAAGATTGAAATTGAAATGATGAAATTAAATCATGAAGAAGAACTACAAGAAGTTGCAAAAGAAATAGAAAGAAAACATTTCAATTTTCGATCGGAACAAAATCGAAAAATTGTCGAAGTCATCGCTTTGAGTGAACTCGAAAAAGAAGAGGAATTCGGTCCAGACAACCGTTTCGATAGTGAAGCAAGAATTGACATTGACCTCGAAGAAACATTTGCAAAACTTAATGCCTGAACTCGTTTCGTCTCAGCAATCTTTTTATCACGGTTTCAAGATTTTTAGTAATCTAGAAAGTAACCTATCCGGAAATAAAATGTTATCGAAATTTGTCTGGAACTTTTAAATACATTTGAGGATTTCTTGAGCCTGTTAAATTGGAAGTTTTGACTATCATGATTTAATATAAAGGCGAAGTTTCAAGTAGTTTATTAATCATCTGCGTTTTCGGTGCAGCTTTGACTTTCTTTAGTTGCCTTCATTCCCTTTAGTGGTTTACAGAATAACTGTTATTCAATAACGCAGCAAATACGGATCTGTCAATTAGAACGTGACTTTTCATTTTGACTTTGAAAACCAACCTGAGCTCTGGGCGTATCCAGATCTTGAATCCATTTTATATGCGTTTTGAAAGTAACAATTAGGATTATTGGAAAGCATAAAATGACAAAAACATTCAAAAGTGTACAGAACCAGGCAGCCGAATCAAAATTTTGATCAAGTTTGACTTTATCGGTTAACGGAATTTGGCCAAAGTTCGCCAAGGAACCGATAACTTCCATTGACGCAAAAATAATCCCATGAGATGCAATTGGAAAACAGCTAGATACTGACATCGTTTGAAAAGTATAAACAAATCCAACCAAGAGAGATAATAAAATAACACTTGTATGACCGTTTCCTAAATGAAAAGCCTTCCAAGTTATCTATACTTTAGATTCTATAGGACCTATAGTATAGGTGAATCCCTTCATAAACGTAACCCCTTTCTGTTCAAACCAAAGTTTCTCGTATTAAATTTCTCGTATTTAATCGCTGATCGTGATCTAACCGATTCTTTTCTGAAAGAATTTCGTATCGAAAGTGTAGCTGCGGCAAGGAGATCAATCGAGATTCCGGCGTCATCAGAATTAGCTGACCGATTTCATTTGCAAATCATTAATTTGTAAGCTTACACTCAGTTCTAAATAAAGGTTCATCCACATTAAAAAGTTCTTATCCATACGAAAAAATATTCTGAGGAGAAAGAAAATTCAGTTTTAATAAGAAGGGGTTACGTTTGAAGATGGAGATTGACTTGTTTATATTACAAAATCATAATCAACAGCCTTTATTCGATAAGCTTTTGACCAATTCCTAAACCATAAATTGTTCAAGAATATAGAAACACCATAAATAAGCATTGAAAGCGCAGTCACAGTGAATCCAAGTAGTATTTTCGCAACATCAATATCAATATTTTTCATTTTCTGCCACATGTATTTCGTCAAAATATCACTATAAAAGTCATTTTAGTAAGTTCAACAATAATTCAATAAATTTCAACCTCGTTAGACCAAGAAGAATGCAACTTCCTATACCCAGGGTCCACCAAACACCGAATAGTAGCTGTTCGCAGTCCGGAACTTTTAATAATTTTTGGCGTTCGGACTGTTCGCTCAGAATGAACCGTTTTGTGTTCGGAGTGTTTGGGCAATATCAACTGTTCGACCTTTTCGAACTGTTCAGACTGTTAGCGCTGTTAGGACTGTTCACTCCGAACAACGAACATCAAAATTTTTAAATATTGACGAACAGCTTCAACAGCGAACGGTCAAACAGCAACTGTTCGGTTTTCGGTGGACCCAGCCTATACCAACAGCAACTCTGATAACTTCAACATAACTTTGAGTCTCTTCAAAATCAATTTCTTCATCGTTCAAGGATGTCTTACTACGACATATCATGTCGTTAACGATGTTCAATGAAAAAGTCACGATAAAATTTCCAGCAACAAAGACCAAAAGTGTGATAATAAAGACAGGCGACCAGAACAGCGATGAGTTCTTTTTAAATTGAACCAAAATTGAGTCATTTTCAGATGCAAAAAGCTTTGAATCAGTCTTTTTCAAACTTTGAAGGATGTATTAAATTCACCAGAAAAAACCTTAATTTAGTGCAAACTAATGTCCTTTCCTTAACAGCGACTGAATTTCATCTTTGGCCTTGATTTTTTGTGGTAAATTGTGCCAAGGGAAAAGATATAGGCCTAAGAAAAGAGAACCTGAATCAAAGAAGTTATTCACCGATTTTGGTCAAGGTAGTCGCTTTGGTCAAAATTTACACTCGGACCAAATGCTCTTACCTAAAGCCATTGATGCCCAAAGTAGCACAATTAAACGAAATGTAGTTCTTTCTTGTCGTAAAAGTATAAGCTTTTTAGGCTATCAATAAGTCATTTTAAGCTATACATTTTAAGCTATACATTGAATCGAACTATGTATAGATTAAATTCCGAGGATTTTTTGAGTTTCAGAAAACATGTAAATATCATTTATGGGGTAGGACCAAAAGATAAAACTCATCAAGGCCTTCAAAATCGGACCGTTTTTTCGAATATTCTTGAATATGGTCAAAGTTGATAACATTTCCAAATCTGTGGCCAAAATGTGCTCAAGTCAGTTAAAGCTCCGCTCAAACCAATTAATAGTCCCATATGTGTGGGGTACAGATTTAAAAGTTGAAGTCCATTTAAAAATGCTCCAACACCACAACCAACTTGAACGATCCAGGAATACTACAATTTCAATATAATAACGACAATATTTTAATTTTTAGTTGCTCTAACTTGAAAATAGTCTGTGCTACCAGGCCTGGAAACCGCAATAAGAATGTAACTTGCGATCATGCATGTGTAAATTATAATCCTTGATACACCGAATGAAATATAATCCCTAAAACAGGGCTTTATGAACAAATTGGAGCCACTTCATAATTAACCAGTCCATTAAGTCCTGTTTCCTGATAAATCCATGAAAAAGTAAGTTTATTCCAAGCAAACTGGTTGCCAAAGTGAATATTCGACCAATAGATTGTATTTGACTTTGCTCTTCTGAGTCAGACTCAAAATCACAGCTGGTATGAGACTTGTGATGGTTTTTTACAAATTGTATCACAAAATTATTAGACAGGAGATCGCAAATCTATTATAGATTTAGTTTTAAAATGAAATCGTTCCTCAAAACCTCCCTTTGTTACATTCGAGCTTTTTTCGAAATTATTGCTAAAATAACCCTCGAATCTTTAATATGGTTTAGAACATTTTTTGATTTTTCAAATTGTAAAAAGTATTTAAATAAGGAATAACTGAAAAATATATCATGATTATCTGAATGGCGCCCTCTATTTGTATATTTGGAGTCGTTCCCCCCTTTCTCCTCTTTGTGAGCAGGTTATGATATTAATTTGAGTTAGGGGTGTTATAGATATATAACTTATAGTTTAATCTAAACGCTTCTTAATATTTCGCTTATCGAACTCCAACCAAATAAAAGTGAACAATGAACCAAAATATCAAATTCATAAAGTAAAACAATTAATAATTTTCGTTTCATATTAAAACTTTCTCTCAGAAGTCACCTACCGACAATATTTAAAATTGAAACATTATGTTAATTCAATATGAGTTTTTATCACATGATAAATACTATCAATCGTAAAATAAATATAGATCACTTTAAAATTACGAAACTTCTCAAATTAAGTAAAAATTATGAAGAAGTATTTACACTGGTCAACAGCTTTACACCGAAAAACTAAATGGTAAATTTCTTTCTGAATAAATGAGATTTAGGCCAATTCAAATAATCATTCTTGAGTAACTGTAAATAATTACTAGTATAGTATAATGTTATGTACTGGTATTTATAACCATGTATATTTTTTATATATGTGAAAATATATACTTTTTTTTTGCTGGAAGAAACAGCGGCGATAGAAATCTGAACCGGCGCGGTTAAATCCGCGGTTAATCCGAAACTGAGTTTAAACTATTCTGCTCAAATCTGCTTCAATACGAGAAAAAAAATGCAAAATTACTTCATTCTTAATTTTGCTTTTATGGTTACATTTGTTCTAGTTTATACAAGGCAGGAGGTCATCTTAAATTCAATATTTAGGTTATCATAAGGGTCGGCAGCAGAATAATTGAATTAAAAGACCGAAAAGATTAAACTTTGAAAGATTTCAAGAACAATTTTTTGAAAGAGAAAATGGCAAACCAATAGAGCTTCAACCACCAGACTCGAATTGGGGTGGATTTAGAGGATGTTATGACTATGACTAGGGATATAATTTATATCATTTAAAATTTAAATTATAAATAATAATAAAGAGGGTCCTAATTTCTATCCTACATTAAGACTGGAGTATTGAGTTCAAAAAAACTGTTAGCTGGGAGCAGTGTTTGCTTGATTGTGCATTAGATGGTTTTCATTTAGCTGGCCTGCAAACAGACTCATGTGCTTGTATTTCTCAAGCTGATCGTTTTGAAATGACAGAAGTTCCTATCAAAGATAGGGTTGTTTCTATTTATTGGTTATCAACCAAGACGACTTTGATCAGTTAGAATTATAAGTTGTTTGAACGAGAAGAACCCTGACTAAGAATGCAATATACTTTGTCCCAATAATTTGAATCAAAACTGTGGTGGCGATGAAATGCAAGTGTCACTTTATCGAACAATGCTTCTTGATCCAAGATGTGAACGGATATCAATGGGAGTAGAAGGTCAATTCGATATGGTTATGCTGGCATCAGTAAGTTCCTCTCAATGAATTTACCCGGGAAATTAAATAATTTTCATAAAGTTTCCTGGATCTGGAAATACATGGATGAGATACATGATTGAGCGCGCGACAGGTTATTACACAGGTGCTATTGGTAATGATGGAACACTTTATCGTGGCGGGTTTCTTGGTGAACTTGAAGATTCTGAAGCTGGAACAACTATTCTTGTGAAGACTCATCGACCAATTATTCGAGCAAAAGCGGCTGTATTGCTTATACGGAACCCTTTTAATGCTATATTAGCTTGGGGATCAATATAATTCCATGAAAAATTTGAATTAAACCCGTGCCGAGTTGACCCCCTTGCAAAGCTGAGTTTAACCGTAATCACGGGGGTGGTCATACTGGTCATGCTCCAAAAGAAGATTTTTATAATCCGGAAATCTGGAAAGTTAAGGCCCTTGAAAATGCTAAAAGATGGAAAGGTTTATACGTTCGTTACTTGAAGGCTAGATTTTAACAAATCAGAATCAGGTACAAACAGTGCAAAAAGTCGTAAAAAATCTATAAAGGGTATGCCTTGTCATGTTATTTATTTTGAAGATTTAAAAGATTCATTGAAAATCATTATGGAATCCATTTTGGATTTTATCAGTGTGGAAATCGCAAATTTTGATGAGCGTATGCGATGCCTAGAAGAAAATTCAGAAGGAAACTTTCATCGGCAGGGATAGGGATCAACTTTTCTCTAACTTGATTTTGTCACTGTCGTTTACTGATAGACGGTTTACCAGTGACCGAGTGGGCAATTGATCCATGACAAGAAACACACCCTCGACTTTGACCCATGGACAATTTTTGACGAATTGATTCCGTATATAAATAAACAAATTGATGAAGTCGAAATGGAGTTGAAAATAAGAGGGTTGCCATTTATTCCATCTGATTATCGCATGGAAATTCCAAAAATTAAACCGAATCATTCCGACACCACCGAAAATTGAATTCTGTT
>SCLD01096288.1:0-11545 GCA_004367895.1 Oikopleura longicauda | reverse complement strand
TTTGATTTTGAGATTTTTGAGCTTTCTTTAACTTCCGACTTCTTTTTCACTCGAGTTGGGGTCAAAGCGAACTTAACCCGAGGAATCGGATTCGTCCCTTCAGACACATGTTCTGGAATGGAACCATCTGAACGAATCAGATCTGATGACGGAGCCAAAGGAAGAATCTGAGGTGGCAAACCATGACCAGATACACCCGCAAAATAGCTTTTACGCTTACCACCAGTAGGGGCGTATTTCAAATTGATTTTGAAATTTGATTTCATTTTGCGTAGGCGTAAATCCGGAAAATGACCAGTAGGACGATACGAACCACCTACGCACGGTTCTAAGGTAACCTTTTCATCAGGTACACCATGCCAGAGTGAACAATCATTGCAATGGGACGGATTTGAATCCACAAAGGCCTGATAATGTAGCTCAGGTCGAACAGGAAACTGTGAACCGGATGGGTCAGTCACATGTAAATCTTTGGACGAGATAGTCATCTCGGTCATATATCGGTCACGAAGTTCTCGAGCTTTGGTGGTGTTAGTTCTAACCCATTGACCCTTCTTATCAGTTCTAATTGATAGGTGATGTTGAATAGACCGAGAACTACCACGAGCGGACCACTTTTTCTGATGGGTCTCAAGGTCATGACGAAGGTCCTTAGAAGGTGTTCCCATAGTAGGACGGTAATTACTGGTCGACGAATCAAAATAAGTATTCGTGGACCGATAAGTACCAAAATACGTCCGCCGAGGAGCGCATTGCAATGAATGGGAATACGGTGCCTTCAAATTCGATTTCTTAGGCTTCAATGACTTTTTCTTTCCCCAAGATTCAAACCGTAAATCACGTTGAACTTGGGTCTCTCCGATTTCTTGGTCAGGTGAAATCCGAACTTGGAAGGGTTCAGACTTATCATCTTTTGATGATTTCGGATGGACACTACCGGTCACATTGGAGTGAATTTGGCGTTTCACACCCTTTTTAGCCCACAACGGTTCATTTGGAGAGCCAATATTCATTGCAATGGGTTCAGAAGGGATGAATTTAACATTGCAAAGAGATTCACGAATCGAACCTTTTTTCTTCAAACAGGAAGAAGAGCGGCGACGATAATCTCGGTCCGAATCCGATTCAGAACTAGACATCTAAACCACGATGATCAAAAAGATAGGAAAAGAAGAAGAAAAGAATGAAGAATAAGAAGAAATCAACTCTTAGGAAAGTGTATTAGGATAAATCTTACCACTAGAAGATGAAGCTGATCTTCTTTTCTTCTTAGGGTTACTCAAATAGTCTCTCTTTTGTTTTTAACTTCAATTTTTTTTTCAAAATCTTCGTATCTTAGATATCTTATCTCTTTAACTTCAAGGTCATGAAAATGAACTTGAAATTTGAAGGAAATTTTAGGTTCAACCAAGTTTGAAAAATTCAGATTATTGCCCACGTGACAAACCAACCAATCAAATCAACAAGGAAAACTGAAAAGAAGACCATAGAAGCTCATCGAAGAATGATTTCGAGTCAAGTCGAAAGAAAGGTAGCTCCGCCAAGTATGACGCATATAAATCGGGAATTAAGGTCAGAATGAACCTAGGTACCTCAAGAAATTAAGGTGCCCCCAGATTCATTGCAAGGAATTATAGGTTGACACGGGAATGACAACTTAATTTAAAATCAGGAAAACGGTCTCATTGCAATGATCACCAAATGAATCCTAACTATACGAATAGGATAAATTCCGCGAAATTTCAAAACTTTCATTTTTAAGCCTAAATTGTCATTTTGAGTAAAACCATTCCATCTCCATTGGAAATTTCCAGAAACAAATGACCACATCATTTGATCCACTCAAACAATCAACCGGTCCAACCATCAAGCCGGTATAAAATTTTCCGTTAACGCCCAAAAGTATCAATTAGTGCACAGAAAACTAATTTTATTTTTCCAAGAGCATTAATTACAGAGACACAACTGTTTCTGACATTGCAATGGCGAGATTCTTTAAAGAGAAAGAGGGGAAACCAAAAAAGGGGGATGAAGACGAGCGCCTCCGAGCGTTTGAAAATGAAGAAAGAACACTACTGACGTCATTAATCAAGGAAGGGAAAAATGAAAAAGGCGGAAGCGGTCAACGAAAAGGTAAAAAGGTCGGTACAAGCACAGAATTACCAGTCATGACTAATAGTCGTTGGGATGAGTTGCTTAAGAAAGCAAAGAAAGGGATCGCAGCAGGGGATGGACGTTTAAAAGTGGCAAATTTGTTAGGAAATGAAGGGCGTAAACATGGAAAAGTTTTCCAAGATCGATTGCGTAGGTTATGGGTAACTGTCGATCAATTCATTGCAATGTATGATGGTTTAGGTACAGAGGTATGCGATACCCCTATGTACCTAGAATTAGAGATCGAAATCTGCCACATGATGGCGTCTCAGACAGGAAGTTGGAAACTACTTTTATGTCGATATGATAATCCATGGACTGGGAAACTTTACCACGAACCATGGATGGTTTTTGGTCTTAAAAAGTCTGAAATGGGCTTCTTGAGAAAACGCGCAGAGGACGCAGCTGAAAAACTAAAATCGCTAATTAAAGCGGAATTAGCCGATCAGACAAAAGAGGGCGAACTCAGTGAAAACTCGAGTTCAGAGGATGAACATTGCAATGATAAGGGTAACCCGGACGAGGACTGTCCCGATTTAGAAAATGAGACAGAAGAGCCTAGTGAGGACGATTTCACTAGTTCATGGAACTCTGACGTTCTAAACACACTGGGATTAGGAACAGAGGACGCTAGAGGGCCAACCGAAAGTTCGCCACTTATAAAAAACGGCGAAAATGAACGAGAAAACCGAAAGCGGGTCCCAAACACCTTGTCAAGATCATTTTCGGAACCAAAATTCGGATCAGAACCGAACCAGGTTGATCCGAAAAATCGACATTGCAATGAGGATATCATAACGATATCGCCACCTAGTAGTCCACCGTCCTTAGAGCCGATAAACACCTCAGTGACTCATAACCCACTGAAAAAACTTGAGTGGCCAAACTTAAAGAATTCACCGAATTCAAACTTACCACAAAAGTATAGAGGGGGGCGGTTAAATGAAGTTCCGAAAGGAACGGCAACATTAAGGGCGCTAGAGAGAGCACGAAATGACACTAGGAGAACAGAAATCGAAACAGCATTGCAATGGGAACGAGAAATCGAAAGAAATAACAGGTCACGAGGGGAACAGCGGAAAGAAAAAGGGAACAAAAAGAGGGACACAGACGGACGTGGGAAACCACATGCAAAAAGATCGCGAACGGCTGAAGCAGTCAAAATGCGTAATTTGACTTTGCAATTAGAAGAGTGCCTTCTAATGGTCAAAGAACATCAAAGAACTGCATCAAAAGAAGATCGAAAGCCAAAACCACACCGAGGCGCATACAGAGGGCGCCCAAAAGTTGACGAAGATGACTTCGCAATTATCAAATCTCCCACGAAGAAACGATCAAACCGAGCGCGGCGATAACCTACTATCTCAAACTTACTTTTCTTATCCCAAATTTGTGTAGGCCAAACAACTTACTCTTTCTTTCTAAATTTTTAAATTTAACAGTCCTAATACGAAGTGATCATTTTTCACCAAATATAACATTTTTAATTTGCCTGGTAGAATTAGTTACTCCCCTATTTCGAAAATAGACCCCATATCCATTACCCACATTCAAGGTGTAAAATTTGACGGAAAGCTTCGGCTCGTTACCTTGATTTATTTATTCATTTATTATACAGTGAACTTCGTTACTTCTGACAAGAGCAGTCCAGCATTGGCAATATGACTTACAGTCACAAAACCCCCCCCCCGACCACGTGATATCCTGTAACATCTCTTTAATCCAACATTGCAATGACGCGATGGCGCTAAAGAGCTGTCTCAGGATCAGGGGCCAATGCAGGACCGCTCAAATCTATCGCCTCTTCTCAACACTCAGGACGATACAATTGAAATATTACAAGCAGTCTCTGAGTAGTCTGGTGACAATCGGTAAGACAGCTTGTACAACAGTAACTGAATAACATTATTTAATAAAGGTTGATACCATTTGATTACAAATTGGCGTTTCCTTGGGACTCCCACTGTAGTCAATCACGTGGTGACTGAAGTTTCGAAAAACCCAACCCGAAGAAGGGTAGAAATCAGCCGGTTGTGGACTATCGAGTCGGTTTGCTTTCAGCATCAAAACAGCTGTGAAAGGTAAAAATAGAATTTTGACATTGCAATGGAACAGGTAGACATATCACAAGAGCAAAAGAAATTGCTTGATAAAATAGTTATCGAGGGAAAGTTACATAAACTTCTCCCAGGGTCGGTAAAATGTAAGGAGGACGTGGACAGATGGGCAGAATTGATTTTAAGTTCGTTCGAATCAAATGAACGAAAAGTGATTCAGAATCACAGATTTTTATGGGAGCTTCATGATAAGGAAAATAGTGAGGCGCCAGAGTATGGGGTACCATTGACCATGGAACACTTGGTGTTCCTTATGAGAGAAGGTCGTATTAGGTTAGAAGATGTAGAAGGGGTCACTAAATCTGATTGGACCGCGTTGTTAGCATTAGAACGTTTCGACATGCAAGATGTAACTCGAGCAGAAGGAAGTGGACTTGAGGTAGTACACGCGGCCACGGGAGTAGCAAATAAAAGGGCCCTAGACAAAATAATTCAGCACATTTCTGGTCACATGTTTCCAAAATCAAAAGTTGCAGGTGAGCAAACGCTTAATTATTTTTTGGAAAGCAAGGATACAAGCATTGCAATGGAAAAATTCAAGGGTAAAATAGTGAATTATATGCTAGAAAAAATTAAGGAGAGTTTTCTAGCAGGTAGATATGACACATGGGATATCATATTGGATACCATGAAAAGATTCTTCGGTCATAATGAGGAAAATCAAGAAATTTTCGAAATTTTTAAGAAATTGAAAACCATTGCAATGGGAAAGGTAGATAGGACCGAGTATAAAATTCAGGATATGAGAAATGAGATTGAAAAATGGATGATAAAAGATCCAAAGAATTTTTTTGCAACAGCAGATTTTCCGCATGATAAAAGCAGATGGACGCAAGGGGAGCAATACACTCCAATAGTAAATACGCTGTTTCACGTTTTATTATATGCGTTAGGACCGTTAAACGACAAGCAATGGCAACAGATGATAAATGAGTTTTATGGGCAGTTAAATGCCGAAAAAACTTACAAAGTCTGGCATGCAAACAGGTATAAATTATATGAGCTAATCGATAGGGAAACTAAGTTGCAAGGGTCACGAGGTCAAAATGAAATTCATTGCAATGATAAAGAGCAGATTGAATCGACTGCCAATAATGAAATTGGGGCGATTAATAGTCAAAATCGAAATCGACAATTTCAGAGAGGGGGTTTTCGAGGCAATTCGACTTTTAGAGGGAATTCTCGACCCAATAATAAATTTAACAATAATATGACGTATGACGCGTAATTCGAATAATTGGAACAGTAAACCAGGTGGTAATAATAATAATTCGAATTATCGAGGCAGGGGTCGTGGTAAGGGAAATTACCAGTCCCAGAGTAAAAGAGGAGGATTTCAAGGAGGTAGACAAAGAGCAGAATGTTATCATTGCTCTCATCATGCCAAAAAGATGGTACGTCATGAACCACCATATCGAGGTGGTCATAACTGTATCTTTGACCGGGCTGGTAATAGAAAAAGGTCAGAACGCATTGCAATGTGTGAGGATCAGACTGTAGATGTACCGGAGGAATATCAGTATGAAACATATACAAATGATTTCCAGGGACATTGCAATGAAAATGATGGTGTTAATGATGATACAGTCTATTATGCAGAGGATGATGACTGTATCTATGTTAATATGATTAATGAAGGTGAGTTTGTTGGTGTGCAAGGGGAAGAAGTTATTGGAATGGACAATGAAGGTGGTTACGAGAATGAAGATGGACGGACAGTTAAAATAGCGACACCAGCGTTAAACTGTACCTTCATGAATCCAAAAATAAAAACGAAAAATTATTTGTATGGAAAGCTTGTACTTGACAGTGGAGCCGCGAACAGTATGATTCATACTGATCGTCTCCGGGACTGTCAGTACAGGATTTCCGGAAAACGTTTGAAATGTTATAAAGGAGCAGGAGGCAATAATTTAGAATTAGAATCGTATATAGTTGAGGTGGCGATAGAGATAGCAAATCAGGGCATGTTTTTGTTAAAAGATGTCATTGTTTCAAAATCAAAGGATGAACCAACTAAGCATAGGGTACTTATGGGGAGAACAGATATAAATAGACTTAAGGTAGCTATGGATTTCGGTCGAAAAAGGTTGAAATTCGGAGTGGGACCTAGGAAAAATGTATGGATTCCCATGGACGTTTTGTTGATCGAACACATTGCAATGATAGATAACCATAGTATGAATACCCGTCGAGTTGTTGAAACGAACGGGAAAATGACAGCAGAGGTTTTAACAGTTAAACAGGTTTATAAACAAATTGAAGAATGGAAGTCTAAAGAAGATGTTGATAACATTTTGACAAAGCATTGCAATGATAATGATAATATTTCAGTTATTGCAAACGATGGCGATAGTTGTAGAATGTTAGATGTAGTATGTTTAGGATGTGAAATGTGTATCAGTGAATTTTGGGTTAACCGAATAGAAAAGGATAAAGAAGCACCGGATATATTAGACAGACCGGAAGTTGATGTTAAAACATATATGGGTATTTACATGGCTAGATTGCGACAGAGAGAAATGCAGGTTAATACTGTAAAAGAGTGTACAGTTCATTGCAATGATCCCGAGCTACGGAAAGACTTGTGGAATATGCTCGATGAGTATAAAGATCTGTTCACAGGTGAAATAGGTCGATTAAGTGACAAATACGCTGTCAAAGCGGAGATGACAGGGAAAATGTCAGCACAACGCCCGGGGCATCAAAAATTTCAGGGCACCACTTTGATAGCGATTATGAAACAGTTAGCACGGCAGGTAGCACATGGTATACTAGTGGATGTCACTGAGGCAGGTATATTACCGAAAAATCATATGCAAATTTTGCCAGTTAGAAAAAAGGATGACGAAGGTAACATAGTAGAAATGTTATCTAATACTCGAGTGGTGTTAAATTCAGTCAATCAGAATAAATTTACCAAATTTAGTGGAGCTCAAACGGATAATTTAGAGGAAGCTTTAACCTTTGCAATGAAATCGAGTGAAAATGGGTTTAATTTGAAAGCGGATATAAGTGACGCTTATTTTGCTATACCCCTTGATAAATCAATGAGGCCGTATTTTTGTGTATCTATACCTATGATGGGTGAATATGCTTATAATGTAATGCCCCAAGGATGGGCCCCAGCAGCTCAATATTGTCAGGATAGATTTGCAAAAGTTTTTTTCCCATTATATGAGCATATGCGAAGGTACATGGATGATGTTTTGTTAGCTACATTTAAAGATAAAAAGGATTATTTAAAGAAAGTTAGACAATTTTTTCAGATATGTAGACAGAATGGGCTAAAGTTGAAAGGAAAAAAATGTTTTTTCGGAGTAAAAGAGTTTAATTATCTCGGATATAGGATAATAGAAGGGAAAATGAAAGCTAGTCCGCATTATGAAAACAAGATTCTTAACATTGCAATGGATTCCATAGTTACAAAAACGCAGTTGAAAGGATTCGTTGCAATGATTGCATTTATAGCTAGGTTTCTGTTTAGGTCAGGAGAGGTTTTGAAACCGTTAAGAGACGCGTCGAATGGGGACGGTAAAGAAAAAGTAATTTGGACGGCGGAATTAAAAGAAGCTTTTGAAAAAGCGAAACGAGCGTTAAAAGAGTTAACGGAGACGCACCCATTTAATCCGAAATTACAGACGATTTTGGTGGTAGATACGTCAATTTTAGCCACTGGAGGGTTTTTATATCAGGTCGACACGGACGGACCAAGGTTCGTCAGTTTTTTCAGTTGAACTCGGAAAAATAAGGAACGAAAAACGCCGTTGTCGTCATGTCATTTTGAAACATTTGGAATGGTTTCAGGGGTGACAGCGTACCTTGCAATGTTAGTTCAATGTGAATTACCAGTAACAATAGTGGTAGATAGTAAACCACTGGTACAAGCGTTTCAAAAATTCAAAAATCATGCATATTCGGATGATACAAAACTGAATAATGCATTATATAGGGTAGCAAGCGTAATAAATGCAAATATCATACACTCAGGCAATACAAATCCAAAGATCCAATTAGCAGACGCAATCAGTAGATTGAAATGTGTCAAGGAGGACACAGGGTGCAAAGACATTAAGTGTACAATATGTAAGGCGGCTAGCATGGATAATAATGACAGATTAACAATCATTGCAATGATAAACTCGTGGTGTAATACAGCAAGCAATCATGGTAATCTTATTGAGCCAGGTCATTTTAACGGTATGCAAATTGATGACACAGATATGTTTGCTCTAGTAGAGAGATCAAACAGATTAGAAAAATTAGATTTATTAGGCAAAAATCAAAAGTATGACATTAAATCATTAAAAAGTGACACGCGTTTCATTGCAAGGCACCAGAAAGAAAACCCAGATTATAGACGGTTGATGGAAGACATACCTAGAGGGGTTGTAAGTTATCAGAAAAAGAAAGCCAAATTGGCTACATTACTAATGAATAGAAAAGCTTGTTTGAAAAACGGAGTTTTATTTGTTAACAAGGTAATCGATGGAACAGAATACCAAGTTATACCATTACCAGATTCCATTGCAATGATTGCAGTGGCAGCGGTACATAAAACAATCGGTCACCAGTCAGCAAATCAGATATTTCGATATCTCCAAAGACATTTTGACATTGGAAAAGCTAAAGAAAGGATTAAAAAGTTTGTTGGTAAATGTATAAAGTGTACGCTATTGAAAGGAACAAAAAATCCAGAACGAATGAAAATGGGACCAGTTCCCTTACCAACAGAAATGTTCTCGTCTATTTTAGTCGATGAGGTAACCAGAACGTTTAGAGGGAAAACTATCAAGTTTGTCATTGCAATGGAAGGATTATCGCAATTTATGGTAGCGATAACTTATGACGGATCTATGAGTGGTGAAAAATTCGTAAACATAATCGCACATATTAAAAGTGTGTTATGCCCACATAATCAAGCGTGCGCAAAAATAACATTACGATGCGATCGCGCTGCTTGGCACACGGCACCTATGGTAAAAGAATGCCTAGAAATGATGAGTGTGGAAATGGTCTTGTTTTCCAGTTCTACATTTAGTAAAAATGTGATCCCTGAACTAGACAATAAAATAAGGGTTTTTAGTCGGTATCAGGCACAAATATTAGAGGATCAAGCCGTATCTGTAGAACAAAGTCTCCACCTAGCAGCAGCAATGTGCAACAACTCTATTAACCACATAGGTAGAACACCAGCTGAGCTGTTTGTAGGTAGAAGTTGGGAATCTGGGAAAACAGTACAATTAGACGTTAAAAGTATAATTGAAAACATTGCAATGAAAAGAAAAAGTAATAGGGAATATCATGATAGACAAAAGTTGAAGGAAAAATGTAGAAAAGAAAAGAAATTAATACCCTATAAAGAAAAAGCGCTAAACTCTAATCTAATTACTAATCCAGATACGTTAAATATGACCCCAGGGGATAGTGTAACGCTAAACGTAAAATTCGATAAAAATGAACCAAAATGCGCCTGGGAGGTGATTCAAATAAACTTTCAGAAAAGAAAGGTACTGTTAAAACGGGACAGTGGATTAGATAGACGAGATAGTACACCGAAATGGATCGACTTTGCAATGATAGACAGAGTATTTAGACAAATACACGCAGTATATGAGCTAAATGAAATTCAGGAATTGAATTCGAAAGGAGAAATCACTAGGGGCACCGATAACTCTTTTAAGAAATTTTTGTATTCGGCTGCAGGGGCAACAACACTAGTCAAGATAAACACGGCTGAAGAAATAGAAGAAGAATTCTTCGATTTACCAGACCTGGAAGACTCAGAAGAATCAAGCTGGGAACACACACAGGAAAACATTGACTTAAAAGTAGATGAAGACATTGCAAAGGAAAAATGGGAAGAAGTTGAGAAGGAAGAACTAAAAGAAGAGTCTATTAAGACGGAAATTGAAGACATAAAGGAAGAAGAAATGAAGACTGAAGAAAAACCGGAACAAGAATTCAGGCGAACAGGAAGGGATAGAAAGGCAAAATTTGCCAGTTTTAAAGGAATGTGTTAGGTATCATTGCAAAGAGTAGAAAATTCTGTATTTAATAGTCAAAAAATTAGAAAAATCGGATGTCAGAATCAAAAGTTATAAGACTTTTCGCTCAAAAATTAAAATTCATATTTAATTCTAAATAATTCTGTTGTAGATAATACCTGCACAATGTCATCAACTACAGTGTCATCTGTGGTTGTGACATTGGGCAATAAAGTGCATGTCTTGAATGAGTTCAACTTGGAACATTCAAAAATTTGACCGCGCGGTCTCTATCGAGCACTTTAGACACCAAGAGTGCCCGAGCGCCCTATAATAGGTCCTCCGGGTCCTCATGGAAGAAAATTAAAAATCGGAGAACCGATAGTTCTTCCATCAAGCATTTAGCGACACCTCAGGCCACAATTGAGATTTTTTTTAAAAACCTTAAGCATTGCAATGGATTTTATATATATATGTATATATATATT
The DNA here is from genome assembly GCA_004367895.1 of Oikopleura longicauda. Taxonomy (NCBI): domain Eukaryota; kingdom Metazoa; phylum Chordata; class Appendicularia; order Copelata; family Oikopleuridae; genus Oikopleura; species Oikopleura longicauda. The sequence goes on along the minus strand of SCLD01096288.1, from coordinate 799 downwards.
CAAACCATATTGTTTGTCAGAATCGTATCATTATCGTGTTTACGTTCGTAAAGATTTACGAAGTACCTGAACAGTGGCTACAAACCAGCTTTCAACTACAACTCTCACCGTGATACGTATTCGTAAATGATCTTAACATTTTTAGTAAAATAATAGAAAATGGGCTAATTTGAAGTTAAATGCATTAATGTTCGTTAAAACACCGAACTTTTACCGAACAAAATTTTCTCTGGAACCATTGCAACGTAAAAATTCTTAGAATGTAGGAAAAGGCAAAAGGTATCCATTTTTGACGTTTTTCAAATTCTGGGTGTTGTATCACTGAAGGCCTCGGACACTGACTCGGTCTTAGAAAAGTCCAGAACGAGTCAGATTCGAACCTACAACCTCTGTAATGCAGAACCAGAATCGAACCCCGGCGCCACTTCAACCTGTGTAATGTCGAAAATAGGGACTTTACGATTATAGAATTAGAATCGTACATTGCAATGAGAACACGTGACAACAACCGCGAATTGCGAAAATCACGAAAATTAACTTTTTCAGGTCACATTGCAATGATTATTTATTATGAAAGAAAAGGAACCATAATATTATCCACAAAATAAAATACAATTAATTTGAGGACTAAATCATAATCGATTCTATGATTCTTCGCCAATAAAACCACTCTAAGTTCCAAGTACCTATTGAAGACGTAGCATAATATAGGGATAAGTACCTACCCATGTACTTTATTCATATAAAATTTTTTTTCTATTATATAAATCATGGAAACAAAATCCAAAAAACCCTTCTA
>SCLD01096277.1:0-11546 GCA_004367895.1 Oikopleura longicauda | reverse complement strand
TGAATATTTGAACCTTCAAGCAGGCGAGGCCGCGAGATCGGGTATGGTTATACGCGTAGGCTCGTCGGTACAGCCTACGCAATATTTGAGGTCAGAATCCCTCAATCACCCATATAAGTGACCGAAATGGAACCGTATGAGACATAAAGGAAAAAAAGTTCGGAATCTATTTTGCATGGCTGCATTTCGACATTTTTTCGAAGGTACGAAACAAATATTTGAAAACCAGCCTTATTTAAATTTTCATAATTTTCAATAAATTCTTGTAAAGTTGGATTTCGCTGAGTCACTTTGTCAATTATCCATTTTGAAATCATCACTCTCATTTTGCTAAAATTTTTCGATAAAATGAAGATTGAATAATGGACCATTTTGTCTTTCAACTTGAATAGTACACCACCCGGTATAGTGGGCTGTTTAGAAAAATTTCATAACATACCAGATAGGAATAGTATCTGTCCATTCAAGACTATCATCACATGAAGCAAGGCCAGGGCCAATTAGTTCAAAACCAGTTGGACATGAGAATGCACAAACGGATCCTTTGTAATTGTCCAATGAACAGTCGAGAACCACATTTGGATTTAGATCAAGCGTAGGACATTCACCAAGCATTGACAATGGAGTCTTTTCGCAAATTGGAAGACGATTCGACCATCGGCCAAAGCCCTATTTAATATTGTTAATGAATCCTCGTAATATCGTTTGAATGCTCATTATTCTCATATAAAAACCGAAGTTTAAGAGACAAGGTTTGATTTACATGAATGCTTACCGTACAAGATGCCCTATCTTCGCCCTTCAGAGTGAATCCTTCATTACATTCGAATTTACAGTTATCTTCAAAAAGATGTCCAGTACATGCCAACTGCCCATTGGTCAATACCAATTTTGGACACGACTTTCCTTAATGTTCGTTAGTAGCGGTCTTGTATCAGTCTCCTTAAGACCATAATTTACTACTGTGACTATCACTACGGTTTGGATATTTGGGCTAATTACTTTTGCAGGCGGGTTCATTTAAGTTCCACATTGCGACTTGTTTCGTTGCAGATATTTGCATATTAAATGCATCTTTGTTCATTCTGTTAGGAAGCGGCAACTCTGAATTATCGACTTGCACTCGATGAACTTTACAGTAGAGAGTTGAGTTTCCTGACAATTTCCATCCATTTGGATCACAAGAAAATTCACATTCTGATCCACCAAGTCGACCGTCAGTACAATCGAATGAACGACCTTCGCGTGAAGCGAATCGTGGACATGAAGCTGAAATTTTATTTCGAAGTCTCTTCAGAACACTGCCCAAATAGTATAAAAATACAGTAAAATCACTCACGTTGACATTCTGGAAACTCGTGACTCCAGACCGCATCACCATTAGCATCGATTTGACATTTGACTCGACTTGACCCCATTAATTGACCTTCATCAGTACAATCAAAGTCACAATATGAGCCAAAATCTCTTCCTTTTGTGCAGTTAACTGTCATCGGAGGTGTGTGGATAATTCGCTGAGGACATTGAGCTAAACATTTCATTAGTTGTTATTTCATGGTTCGCAAATTGCGAAAATAACTTACGAATACATCTGGCTCTTTGACCAGCCCAATAAGCTTTTCCAAACTGATCTTCTTTGCAAATAAGACTTGGTTCTCCATCAAGTCTCGATCCCTCAGCATCACATGATAATTGACATACTGATCCAATGTCATGACCATTACAGTCATAAGAACCGCCTTCTGGTTCTTCGGGGTGATTGCACACTGGTTCACAGTATGGTGGGGTCATATCCCAAATTGCCTGTTTTCCATCATCAGTGAGTTTGCATGTTGTTTCATCATCACCACGAATAATGTAACCATCATCACACGAATATTTACAGCGGTTGGAAATGGAATTCACTTCGCTATCGCATTCAACTTTTCCATTTTCAATTTCGATAACTTGAAATTAATTTTAATACTTTTGATATTAATTGGCTCAACCCGAGGTGTCAACTACGTGGTGGAGCAATAGAGCAGTACTAACCTTTGTTACATAGCAGCTGGCATGATGGTTCGTGTTGATCCCAATTCGCTGATCCATCGTTCACATTGAGCATGCATGTGGTTTTTGAAGATCCTACCATTTCGTATCTTTGAATGCAGACAAAGTTACACACAGATCCAAGATCCGTGCTGCTTGAACAGGATACTACTGTATTTTCAACTTTTTTTATTTCTGGACATCGTGGCTGACAAAACGCTGGTTCAAGATCCCATTGAACGCTATTCCAACCATTTATATCAGATTGACAAGTTCTGATTGATGGACCAATCAAATTGTACCCTTCATTGCAGACAGTTTCACATGTTTCTCCAATCTCTCTACCAGTACATACCAAGCGACCATTTTCTGGCTCACCAAGTGCATCACAAATTGGATCACATCTTGGTTCAAGTCCAGACGCTTCCCATTCTGCTCCCCTCGCGCTGGTTGACGATTTACACGTTTTAGTTGATCCTCCATTTAGTGTATATCCACCATTACATTCAAAAGTACATTCTGATCCAATGAAATTCATGTTTGTGCAGGAGTGATGTCCGTTGGATAGCTCAGGAATCAATTCACACATGGCTTCACATTTGCCAAAGTCATTGTCCCAATATGCCCGATCACCAGCTTGTCGACACGTTCTTGATCCACCAGGGCCAATATAACGATGAGTAGGCGGACAGGATAAAGTGCAGGTAGACAGAACAAGATTACTATTGGTACATGCCTGTGTCATGGGGCTCGGCGGATTTTCCAATGGACATTTATAAATACGTTTGCAATACGGTTGTTTCGGTGTCCACATTGCCCCGATATCACGCATTTTACAAATTGATGATTTGCTTCCGACTAATTCAAGATCGTACTTTTCGTCCTCAACACACGAAAAGCTACATTCGGATCCCATCTCACGATTATTTGAACACGAATATTCTAAGTTTGGAGTTTTAATGATCTCCGGGCAGCGAGGTGTCTCAAAACAGAAATCATCTTTTTTGTTACACCCATCAATATCACTGCAGCAGCAACGACACACACTGTTTGCATGAAAAATGGGATTGCATTGAGTTGGAACCCATGCAGCTCGATCATTTTGAATTGAATTATTATCGCATGCCATTTTTTGTTTGCACATCTAGAAGTGATTTTGTTGCATAAATATTTGAAGTGCAATATCTTACCTTTTTAACTTCATATCGGCCATTATGGGTCCGAATTTCGTTCTGGCATGCGTATTCTTGCCCATCACGAGGACATTCCTGGAGCGGACATTCAATATCTGCTCCACCGTGACATGTGTGACATGATAAACTTGCAACTTTGCCCACCCCTGCTAGGAGAGCTACTTTGAAAAGTTTCATTTGGTTTATTCTCTTTTCGAGATATGTTCGTTCAATGAATTGATCGATTATAAACCCTCCAGTTTGAACGACGATGGCGCCAACAAGCAACCCGATGGTTCACAAACTTTAATAACGCGATAAAAATCTAAGCAGTTAATGATACTTATCATTAATTTTAATATGACAATAATTTGATCGCTTTTGATCGGAAAAGATTCAAATCCAGGGAACCAGTTCGAACCAGTTTTATCTCCATCCATCTTAAATTCTGACCATGTTTCATTTCAGAGCAACTTTTGAGCACATCTCAATATAAGCCCATCTTAACATTGGCCTTATACTAGACGTAAATTGTGCTTAAACGTATTTTTCTACTTGAACAAGGAGATAAGTATAGATTAATAGTATCTGTAATCTAATGTAAGAAGCCTGTAATGTAAAACAAGGGAACGCACTTGAATTTCAATCATTATTATGATGGGCCAGGATAATGGTTAGGTCGAGTCAACGTGACTGACCCTAATTTTTGTAAAACAGATGCCATAATTGCCTTCCACAGTCTGGATACATCGGAATCAGATTCTTTCACACTTTCTACCTCGTTAAAACGCCTGTGTTACATAGGCATATTACATAGGCCTCAAAAACCACATGTTTTATTTTGTATGAATTTATATTAAGTAACCTTTTGGTGTAATACTGATATTGAGTAAAGGGTTGATATTTTAGATCGTGTCAGTCAGATTAACAAAGGTACTTTGTCATCTGACTGGTAAGATCAGGTGTGTTATTCACCACGTGACTATTGCGCTTCATATTAAAAATATAAAAACAGCATATATGACGAAGAAATGATTCAAGGTCATGAAATCCTTAGTTTTAAACAGTGTTGTGGCGTCGTATACATTTACACTAGTTCTTTAATAACTTGATATTGAAGTAGGACATCGGTTGACAGTCAGCCTAGTTGGACATGCCAGATGTTATAAAGTCCCAGGCTCGCTTTGAGGTGTTGAGTGCTCTCTAGCACAGCTAGCGGGAATCAGGCCAAAAGACACTCGAAAGAGAGCATGAGGCTTTATTCGAGATTATATACACCATCTGTTCGAAAGCTGTTCGAAATGAGCTACAGTCTACAAGCTATTATTATTTTATTATTTATTGAGTGACCCAGACTGTGATGAAGAACATTTATTAACAAGATCGTACCTTTATGCAGATTTTTTATTTTTGCTGATTTCTTATATTATATAATTTATATATAGAATATTTCATTTTTTTCTCAAAATCAAATTAGCAATCATTGTGTCAATTTGATAATAAATTTACATTACGTTATGTAAATGTTCGTATGATGTTATCTAATGAAAGACAGTTCCTAGCCTAAAGTCGTTAAAAATTGAAATGACAATTGAAATGACCTATTGACCGAAACGGAGATTGACTTCCTTGTTGTTACTTAAAACCAAGTTGTCAGGATCTTCATTTCAATTGAAGATGAGAGACTGGGTAATAAAAGTATATAATCACCACCATAATTTTAAATTATAATCTCCAAATATTTAGGCCCTATGTATCTTAGAAGATTGGTAGACTCCGAGGCAAATAATGGTCCATTTTTTGGGGGTGTAAATTTGTAATTGTAAACTGTATAACTGCTAGTTGCCATCTTGTCTATTGCGCTTGTTTGGAAAACTTAATTAGAAAGTAGAAAATGCGAAGTATATTAATAGTTCAGCTGCCTGAACTTCAGCAGTCGAGGACGAGTGTCGAATTTAATTTTATTTTCCTCGGTTCAAAGTATATAAATTAAATTCACAATTGTTACAGTATAAGGTTTTAGTTAAGGTTTCAATATTTAGTTATTTCTAAATATAATTGATTAAATGAAAGTAATTCTAATAATTGATTAAATGAAAGTGCACGGTCATAGTCATTTTTTGGATAATTTAGTCCTTTGAACATACTTTGTTTGTACTTGACCGTGTAATTGCCAGTGTCCTGTTGTGATAATTATTTATTCTCCCACTTGTGTGCAACCGTCCGATGTTGGGTCTCCGGAAAAAAAGTTTCGACTCTTTATCACGGACTCTTTCTCAGAAGTTAGTCTATACACGAACTTCCGCAAACTCTTCTAAAATACGACCGTCTTACATATCCATAATAAATGATATTAAACTGTAAATGGTATAACAACCATAAGACGAATAAGAACTATTATAATTTATATAATAAACATGTAACATTATTAGTAAAGTTGCAGATACTTCGATTCACCAGTTTAATGCGAAAACAAATGGGTCAATTATCCAAATTAAAGATGAAAAAATTGGACTGCCTAACTCAAAGCCCCTGCTGATAAACGTATTTTTTTCGATGACTTTTAATCTTTATTTTCATGATTACACAGGTCCCTTGGTTACGAGGTACCAGCTTAAAATTAATGGCAGTTTAAGTAATTGAATAATAAATTATTTTCATGCATTAATATTTTCATTCAAATCAGTTGCATCAGTTAAGATGCTTCTTTGAAAGGATCGACTTTAAATCAAATAAATTATAGATTAAATTATTATAGAATATACTTCTTGTATTATAGCTAGGTTGAATTCCGGGAATTATGGGATTTTTGAACTCAGTGAATGGAGCTCAAATCTGAATAACTCAGTTTGTAGAGATTCAAAATTCATTTCTCATGATATCAAACTCAAACCTATTTCCTGGGAACTAAAAAACGAAAACTCATTTTGAAGCATTTGCGTGGGTGTTTGGGTAGGTGGACATCCTCCGACAAAATTTTCATATGTATCAAAAGATGCGCAAGAAAATTTCACATGTTTTGATATTAATGATGTCGCAGGGGGCGACAGGGGGAATATGGTTTTGAATGAAAAACCGACCAAAAATCGAAAATAACGAAATAAAAAAATCGCGCCTTATCCCGGAATTCAACCTAATTATAGCGTGACTAACAGCGGAGTTTTTGGAAGTTTATCCATTTCCTATAGAAGTTTGCCTCATTTTCTGTCGAATGGTTTTCTTTGATATAAAAATACGCATTCATTCCAATCTCATCTCGTCTTTTTTCATGCTGCAAAAGCTTTTCTAATTTTGTTGTGAACTCAGCTTCTGATGAAAACTTTAAACCATTTTTTTCATCAACTATAAAACTGTTTCCAGGTATATCGCGAGCTAATACTGGCACTCCATACGACATACTTTCCAATACTGCTGCCGACTGACCCTTCAAACAAAGTTTATTAATCGAAACAAGTTTATGCTATCGACACTCTGGAACTAATAGTTACAAACCTCTGATTCGGATGAATTTACTGTGACAAAAGAGCCCGAAAGAATATCCATCATTTCGCTGTGAGGCACAAATGGTAAATATTTTATATCTGATGAGAGTAAAAAATTGATGCTCACTTGTCGAGGATACTAGGGTGTTAAATTGATATTTCCACGAACTAACTAGCCAATTAGAGATCATGCATCAGTTTGAAACTCAACCTGAACTTTCGTCGATAGCTTTGAATACTTCTTTGGCATACACGTGGTCAATAACTGGTCCTTTTGATCACAAGATTATTATTGAGGTTTAATGAAGTCCAAATTTAGTTTTTTAAATATTGGCCATGGTCGAAACTGAAGTAAGCTTACCAACAATTTTGAAGTTGATGGTGTAATCTGGATAACTCTTCTTAAAGTGATTCCAACATTGTATTGCAAATAGCGGGTCTTTTACTTTCCGGATGCCACATATAAGCTAATCCAAACGGTTAGAGTCCACGAAGGCTCTTTGTACAGTTGGACATGATGGGCACCAGAGATGGGTTAACACGGACACGTCTTCGGACTCGGACAAGAGATTTGTTTAGATTTAAGACTCGGACTCGAACATGGACAAAGCCAAGACTTCGGACAAGCATCGTAAACCATCTATGTCAACTCATCTATGATGAACATTGTTCACTTATTTTTGCAACGAAAAAATAAACATTGACTTTGTTTACGAGAACTTACCAAAATGTACTTTTTAGAATAATACAAACGACAAAGACCAGTTGGTACCGCTTGTGGTTGAAAGTTAAAATGAAGTGATGGCTTTGAAATACTCAACTTTGAACTCTTGTGTATTATTGATATTGGTGAACTATTATTGCTTCATTGTGCATAAACCAGGCTTCGGCACCATTGCTCCCTACCCGGAATCTGCTCTCATTGGCTCCCATGTTTTTTAATAAGCCAAAAAGATTTGCTTTTGTGATTATGCCATAACCCGTTTAAAACTTGAGATATAAAATAAGCAGAGAGAACAAGTCATTGAAGGAAAACTTTAATTCCTATGATTTAATGATAAATTATTACATATTAAATAGTTATGGTAAATGTATATAATAGTAACAAACCGTTTGTTGAGGTTACATAAACTATAATATAATATATAACGCAATGAAGCCACTCCCATGGAACGAAAGGAATGTTTGCTGCCGAGCCTTTCGTTATCGGCTGAGAGCTTATTAAGCATCCATATTCGGATATTTTGCATGGGTATTTTCAAAACAGAGTATTTCCTTTTCCATAATTTGTTACAAATAATATCAAAGTCTTTGCTAAAGCATATTCTATGACGGAATTCCTATAAGAGATGTATTTTCTAGTGAACATATTTGAACTTTTCCTAGTGAGCAAAAGTTTGATGGGCTACTCTGGCTAGCTTTATGATAGAGATCCCGGATTCCTATGAGCTGCACCCAATGTGAGAGCATCAATGATGGTTTTATCTTGACTGTTTGAAATATTTTCATTGAGATCGGTCCCACCATAAATCAAAACATACGGGATGCTTAATACTGTGTTTAATATCAACCAAAGTTGTATAATTTTGAGATTAAACTTCATTAGAAAAGCCAAACATAAGCTTCCATTAGAAATTATTTTGCTTTTGAAAGTTCATTCCTATTTTGGTTTATCTTTTAAGGTCACATGAAATATGATTTATAAGTATGAATTAAGGACCTGACTCTTACTCAAGATTAAATGATAACCACACTCTTCCGGATTTATAAGCATGTAACAGTAGCCCAAAGTCGTAAGATTTATTATGCAATACTTTGAGAAAGGATTCGATATCGATTGCGAATGTGTATTACAACCGTTGTACGGTTCCCAGGCACCTCCACACTGACACTTAAGTCTCAGAGTTCTTTAAAACCTTGACCTTTGGGGGGATTGAGTGCATCGATGATTGTAATTTGAAATGATTTGTCCAGGTAGCCGCAGATTCTGTCTTTGAATTAGATATTCAGTGTTTTCAATACTGTTGGATTAACTGGACGAAAGCTAAACATTCGCACATATCTCAATTCCATATGCCACGAAAGTTTTGAACCCTGACTCAGATTCAATCGAGACTGTAAATAATAATCCCAGATCAGCATTTTAACTAATGAACAATAAGTTTAACTAACGCTACGCCTATCTGATCAATATAAGCTGAAGATTTTTGGGCCATAGGCTTTAATAGGGCAGTGTAATAGAGAACTAACAATGCGGTACTGGGAGTTTATTCTGAAAGAAACTCACTATATTGGCTAAATATGTTTCATATAATATGCCTGCCAGCCGACCTGGTAATATTAGTTATGACTCATAACTTATGAGATAATATATTTAAGATAATCCTTAGAAATAAAGCTCAATGATAAGTCATTAGTAATGACCAATCGAATATGACAAGGCCCCATGTGTATGGATTACGAGGGAAACAAGGTACGAATCTTTTCTGTTGCGGCACGCAAATTGTCTCTATTATAGAGAAGCTGTGCAGTGCATCTAAATTCTTAAACAAATGATTGTTTACTGTTCGGTAATGTTCGCCCCACCCACCGAACAAAAAACAGTTCGAATAAAAACCAAGTCCGGTTGTTAAGTCCAAGTTCGCTTACTGGCCAATATTTGAACTTCATCTATAGATTAATCAAGGCTCGTACCAGAAAACAGACCTGGTAAATATCAGACTTTTTAAATAATCCCGGAATAAAGTCTGATATCTACCAACTGTGAAGTCCAGTTGTGTCAATATATTCACCCATTTTTCCAAGGGTAATCTGAATATAGGTCCTATAGTTGTTTTGTTTCCACTCCCATTTGAATACGGCGTAACCACTGAATATACGATTAATCATCAAAAATAGATACCGTGATTAATTACGCCAACATTCAACTTTTAAATTAGTTAGTTTCCTATAAACTAGAATCGACCTTCCGTCGCATCATCATTAGTAGTAATATGTTACAGCGTATTCATAGTATGTAATCTCCAATTTTATCATAAAGTTATGGATGAAAACTTAGAATTATGTCACGTTGGTAGCGTAACAAAAATTAATAGTCATTTTCCCCTTCCCCTAGGGCTTCCTTACATGACAATGGATTTTCGTTTTAAGGATAAAAATCCGCCAATTAGGTCTTAAATAACATTAAGGCTACTGAAACCAATTTAGAATTTTGAAAACACAGCGACCTGAAAACTTAGATTTTCCCGGATGCAGTCCGTATTTTTACATGTCCAAGAAATTATGTTTCTGGTTAGTTAACTTTGAAAATTTGCTTGGACATGCAAAATAACATATTTTTGACTGAAATGCTGCGAGGGAGACTTCATCATAAATTCGGTGTAGCACTTCCCAATGAGTTATCCTTGCCTATCAAGCCCCTGTTACTTTTTTGATCTTAAGAATTATAAAAAAATCGAGATGAAATTAAAATGCAGTCTAAAAATTCATATTAACATATTGTATTTGCATAGTTCAAGATGAGTATCTTGAATTTTCGGGGATCTCGAAATGGAACGGATCTAGGAACGGAACTAAACTTGAATTCTGTTCCAATAATCGGACATAATACCACATGAGGAGCGAGTGAGTTACTTTCAAAGATGACTTCCGGACATAATATTTCACGATTAGTAAAATTCATAAAAATTTCACTGACATAAGTAATTTTTTAGTCTTTTCTGAGCGATGAACATAAATCCTAGACACTCCCAAAAGGATTTGTTGACAGCTACCCCCACAAGTTCCTATTAAAAAAACAGAAAATTCTCTTAGACAAATTATCCCATAATTCTCATTTAATTTTGCCCGTTCACACTAAATATATGCTTGGTCATTTGAAATGAATTCTTGAAATACAGCGTCGCACGGTAAAATAATTTATCTTTTAGTCGTTACGGCGATAGATAATCACTGATTATTAATCAGCTTTGAAACCATAAAAAGGTTACAAAATTTCTCTTTATTTAGGATGTTGCACTAACTTAGGGTGGTTTAACTTTGGAAATAACATGTAATGTTTGATTTTTAGTGTATGATTTTGTTTTCTGAATACCATAAATTATGGTCCATAATACCAGTATTTTTTAAATCTTTTAATTTAGAGCTTGCATAATAGTTTTTTCCTCATTTTCCGTATTTTTCATCAAAATTCAGAAATCTTAATTCACCCGACTTACCCGAAAAGCATTAATTTTATTTTCGATAGACGATATGGTAAGTTACCCTTTGGTAACCCTATGAAGTAAACGTGAGGAAAGCTTGTCAATAGTTTATGGCGTGAACTTTGAGACTCGTTAATAAGTCTAGAGTAGGGGAGATTCAATGATTTGGGATTTCATGGCCCGTGGACCCCTGCCGACCAGGGGCTATGTTGCGGTTTCAAAAGTCGATGGTCTGGCGTTGCTAAATCACGTGTCAAAAGTTCGCCGACTGTATGTGTGACGGCATTAGACCAATCAAAAGTCGGAAGTTAAAATGGGTATTTTCGGTCTTATTTTGCCACACCAGGAATTGCCAAACAATGACGGGCCATCCTATGTTGAAACCACATAGTCAGTGGTCGGTGGACCGTGAAATAAAAAAACACCAGTTAAATTCCGGTCCGGACAGATTCCACAGCCAAAATGAGACTTCATTTTTTCCACGGCCATTTTTTTGTGACTCACTAAATCTCCACAGCCAAAAGTTTTTCTGGCTGTGTCAACTTCTGAAAACCTCCACAGCCAAATTTTTTTTTGGCTGTGGAAACTTAATCTCCATTTCGATTCCGAATTTTGAGAAATAGGGTAAGGGTGAAATTAGGGTTAGGGTGCAATTTGGGTTA
>SCLD01096266.1:0-11548 GCA_004367895.1 Oikopleura longicauda | reverse complement strand
AACATATCCGATTTGGTTGGATCAAAATACTGTCGGGCAGTTTTTACGCTGATTCTAATGATATAAAATCTTTTGAAATTATTTGTGCGAATATTACCGCCAACGCATGGCGTAGGAGGCTGAAATTCTGGCTGTAGGGGTTATTTTTTATAAGAAATGAGATGCATTCAAATTTTTTTTTTGCAATTTTAACATTTTACACTTTCTCGGAATAAAGTCCGAGATGTACCAATGCCCTTAAACATTCGGTAATTGACAATTACTAATTGTTGTCTACTTACACACGAGGAAGTAATTTTGACCTCTTTGGAATTCAAGACCAAACGGGTTCGGATTAACTTCTTGAAACAGCAGCGTATATTTCTTTTCCTGGTCAGGTTGGTCACACGTAAAAAGCTTTTTCGCATTTCGCATTGCGCTTGTACATGTCGAGTATCCCTCTTCTGGTACCATGAATACCTAGTAATAAATTTAAAATTTTGATTTCGTAATATACTTGGAATATGTCACGAGTTAATTTTGGTATGCAAATTTATGGTTTTCAATTTAGATTCCCCCGTTATATAATGATAATGGAGAAGCAAGGGGTAAAGATCATCCTTACAAGATATTAACAATTTTTTCCAGGGTCCGACCTTTAATAAGGTGCACATCCTTGACATTTGGACATCACGTGGATCACGTGACCATCGGCTCAAAATGTTAATGACGATTTCAAGTCAGATAATTCCCCGGACAGAATAATATACCAGTCGCTTATTGGATAAAATGACTGACGTACTATTTTATAGAATTATTATTCCATCTTTTTTTCGTGTGTCGAATTCGTGACTCATATAATATGAGTCATACTGTAAAATGAAATATTACATGACATTAGTAGCTCTAGTGAGCTATTTTATGAGATGCAATTTTTTGGATTATAACTGTGGTTTCCAAAATTCCCCCAAAATTAACTCGGAATCCACCATTTGGACATCAGAACGAGTATTTTTGAGTTCTGGTAGAATTGGTTCATGAAGACCCCGAATAGTTACTTCCGGTATAGATCGGAAGTGATTTTTACCTTCAAGAAAAGTGGTTCTTCCAAATTGCTCGACTGTGGACAATAAATATCCAATTTTTCACCGACACGGACGTTCATTTCTGCTCCTCTTGTCTCGTGCAAAAATCTGAAATATAAAATTAATTTCGGAAAAATTTAAGGTCGGGTCAATAATATACCTCGAATTTAAAATGGTGTTTAAGATAAAAAATATAATATTATATATATAGTATGTGGGTATTATTGTACTTATACACGTTTTGAAACAAAGTATTTGATAACATTTAAGTCGGTTGTGTAAGAGTGGGATATACATTCAGGGTCGTTATCACACAAAAACCATAAACATTCCCAAAAGCGGACATGACAATTGTAATCTAAAGCACTCTCTAAACTTAAAAAAACTAGAATCTTGAAATAAAACCGCCACCAATCTCCTTGTTATACAGGATGGTTAACACTTGTCACGTTACTCTTCACAATCCTAACTAACATGACTCACTTATAGTGAGTCACAATTCAAGAGTCATAATTTATGACTCATAAATGACTCATTAGAAGTCCCTAAAGGAGGACAAAGTTCAATGAAGTTTTCAATTGGTATTTACATTCTAGAATTGACCCTGATAAATATCAGAGATTTCGAAAATGTCTGAAAATCCAAAGAATGTCAGATCGGAAACAAAAGCCGCCAACAGACTCAACATTAAGAATTCTATACATCGTAGAGGTTTGAAGCATACACAGGAAGAAAAGGCGGAAATAGCGGAAAATTCCAAATACTTTGCTTTAATATACTCTTAAAGTAAAAATCACCACGTAAGTTGACGAATAGAACTTATGCTTGGAATGTGTTTCTAGCCTTGTAAATGAATTGTGTTTTCGTGTTTAAACACGAATATATTATCATGAAAAGATTCACACTTTCGGATTTGAACTGATACAAAGTACCACTTGAGTTCATTGAAATTAACCATCAAATGTGTCACAAGCTGCGCTAGAGTGAGTTTCTTGCTCGGTATGAGTCCATATTTCTGATCATTTTGATGAGAATGTGATTTTAATTACGAAAAGTGAATATTTTCGGCTGATTGGGACATTGGCTGAACATGAAGACGAAATTCGACTCTGGTTAGATAAGGCTCGGGTACTATTTCTTCCGATAATGGTATATGTAGTGATTATTCAATCAAAATTTTGACGGATTGGGCCCACTTAAAAATCTAGTTTTTTTTTTTATAAAAATGGAATATCATGAAATATTAGCCAATCATTGATGTGACGTCATAAATAATCATCAAAGTATATTAAGTATAACTATTACCGGAATTCATCCATCAAATATAAGTTGCCCAATTTGGCTATGAAGCGGAAAATTGCCCCACGTATGAAGCATCTTCGTTTCATTCTATAGGTGGGATGGCATTGAAATAGATGGTTCGACCGAGTATTAATACATCACTGGTAGCTTTGAATGATTTGACTCATTGGGTTCAAAATTAATTTGACCTCACCTTTATGTCAAAATGTGACAACTCGAGGTCAGATTCAAATTATTCGCTAACATATGCTCACTAACCCCATATCATACCATATAAACCATATAGTATGAAAGATTTTGGCGTATTGGACGGATAGTATAGAGTAATATTGGATGGGATCATTTCCAAAAATCGAAAATCATTAAAAAATAAGTTCCATTTTGGAACATCTTACGACGAAATAATTTTCTTACTTATCGAAAATGTTCGTAGAATTTAAAAATGACCATTTTTATTGAAAACTGACCGTTCACAAGCATTTTTCCGATTTTATCTTCATTGTCAGCGGAAATAGTTTATAATTAAAAGGCATTTTGAAACATGCATGTAAAATCTAGTATTTTGAGATGGAAATAACACTATGTAGCATGTTCGAACAAAACTATTTCGATATTCATTCGTGTGTTAGGTTTCCATTAATATTCTTAGCTTGGTGACAAATCGGTTGGAAACTTATTTAAAACTTATTAACTGTATTTTCACTGACATATATTTTGAACTAGCTCATTTTAAGCGTGTCGAGGTCGATTTGGACAAAATCACCATTACTGACCATACTCTGTATATCGACTATGCTGAATAGGATCCAGCTGTTTAAAAAATTCCCTTCCGAAGAGGAGAGTTAAAATCGACCCTGAAACGGTAAAGTATTTTTGTGAGTATATATCATTCGAAGGTATAAAATCGGAACAAGAAAGGCAGTGACTCAGGCGTCCATGTATTACAACTAGACGCTTTGAAACTTAAAATTTTGAAATTTTTGTGGGAAGATCTTGTTGTGAGTGACAAATCTCAGCTGAATAACAAAAACCTTCTAAAGAAGGATGAGACTATTCACGATTAATCATGATCAAGTAACAGAATATCATTCATGATTATTCGTGCATATTTCTAAAATGCGTATTTTACCACTAATATGTCTTTCAATCGTTTGTGGCCAATTACAGTAAGTACTCTAAGACGCTCCATATATTCCGAAGTCTTTTTGTACGGTTGTGTGACATTCGTGTTTGATCATGAATGAACCATGACAATAATTATGGAAGCTAAAACACGGTTGAGGAAACGGGGGAGGGACTGAAAAGGCCAATTTTATGGTTCCTCACGTTCATCACAGATTCTCAGAGCTCCATAACCGGGGATTACCGGAAATGTCACCACCGTCACTTGCCAAATAACCGACTTTTTATGGAATGTTGAAAAATTTTGGCATGATAAAAGTTCATTTTTAGGGTTAAGGTAACAACGGTACGATGATAATATGATTCTGAAGTGATTTTCTAAAATCTCGAATATTAAATTGCTGGTTTTTCGATATCGCGGGCCGTAAAAGTTTGAAATAAAATGTAATTTTTTGGTGATAAGATAACAGAATCAGTGTCAGAGTAACTCAGAGACTAGAAATTAATGAATAAGCTACAACTTGCATAAAGATCTGATATCGACCACAATTGTGATTTTCAACTTAAAATCAGAATAAATGACGCATCCAAAATCAGATAACGCTTTCCTTATTTAGTTAAAAAACCATACAGCTTCCTTAGTCATTTATGATATATCTGACGTCAAAAAGTTGTAGGTCACCGTGGTATGGGTGGTGACGACGGTATAGGCGGTTAATAGGATTAATACTGTGTTTTATAGACAAATCTATCTGTAAAAAAATGATTTTGTTTTTATTTACATCTTTTTTTCAACGTGATTTTTAGAGAAACTTTCAGAACTGATCAGTATTAGCATTTCACACCCATAATCTAAAATACAAATCTAAAAGTTGAGAAAGCATGGTTGTCACTTCATCGCGCTCGAGAGCAATTTAGAAAATAACTGTTTTATAACAGTTACAAGTTAACATCTTGATTTAACAGTTACAGTGTGTGAGTTACTGTCATTAAACAATAATATTTAAACACCATAATAAATTATTAATCGACATTTTGAGTGAAAATAGGGTGAATTGAAGGAATGACTTTTTGGCCAGGTGCCGAATCAGAATAGTTTTGTAAAATGTCATCCCACGTACGTCGCAGCCTATACCGAATATAGTACGAAATGATATTTATAGTACTAAATACCATAAAAAGTTTCCGAAATGTCAAAGTAAGAATACGTGATTAAGAATTTAATACAATTTAGAATATAATTAAGATTTTGAAGGGCACATTATTTTTTCTTCATAAAGAAGTACGCGGCCAAATATGACCACAATTGATTTTGCGCGGGCAAAACAATTGACCAATTTAAGTTAAATCACTTCCTCCTACGATGGTGAAAGTTATGACGATTTTAAATATGGAATATATATTAAATGATCAAGTATAAGAAGATAACATTCAGTGGCTTAGTGGTAATTAAAAGGGCAAACTCGTCGCCAGAAACGAATGTCGAGATTATAAATGACATGCAGATAACTTCATCATTTTATGGTGACTGAAATCGATATTTTCAATTACCATCTCTTATCAGAATACAGTAAAAGGTAATGTTTTGAATACTTTCGAGAAGATAAAACAATAAAAGAGTAACATGGACCGGAAAATGGTACATTAAGAGAACATATGTACGATTTGAAACAAAAAACAACCCATTCGATGTTACCATTCGATGTTACCTCCACCTCTCCCCCTGTACTCTGGATCCAAAATCCGTGGTATCGTGTAGGAAGCATATACTGGATATTCCGGCGTTCGTGCTCACCACCACCATGTCCCTTCCGTCCGCGAAAAATTCAAAATTCACTAGAATAGTCACGTGAACCACCGTATAACATATCACATGACCTCAGTCGCCCCTATTTTGATAGTTTAAAGTACCTAATGATCATATATTTTTGCTAAGCACCATTTTGTGGCTTGTTAGTCTGGTTATGTTCAACTTTCGAAAATTCCAAATTTTGGATCAACCTCTAAATCAGCATTTTTTACCGAAAAGCATTTTATACTGCTTACAAAACATCGATTTCACGTAAAAATAATCGTTTTTGATCAAAATCTAAAGAAATTCATATGTAGAATAGATATTTTAAACCTGGAAACCAAGAAATTTTAGTAAAAATATCCCTGAGATTACGATATTTTGATAGGTTATTTTATAGCTATGACATACATAATAGGTTTAAGAAAGTCGCGAGAAAATAAACTATTTTTAACTAAAATAAATAGGATTTAACTTTTCTGGTAATTTTTAGTTAATTTTTTGACGATTTTGACAGTTGATTTTTTGTTTTTTATGAGGGCCATTAAGGAAGCACTAGAATGAACAGAATGTTATGGTGCGTGACAAAAAGATTTTTATCTAGACACACGGTGGGGCATTGATCTCAAAATCAGCGCGCGGATCTAGAAAAGAAAACTAAAATTGAACTAGCCAGACATATCCGGCGACGAGTCATCTAAAACTATAACAGTTATAGGTTACAATAGCAGTGCTATGTAGGTTTATTGACACTAAGTCATAATCAGGTTATCTCTAACTTCGCCTATAAAACAATTTATGTAATTTAATAATGACCCAATTGAAGCTACAGATATTTTTAAATCCGGATCGACAGTTTCAAATGACTCTTAGATTTTAATCTAAGTTGCTCCCCGCGCTGAAAAACTCATCCCGAGTTAACGCTAAAATATAAAATAAGATAATCGTAATGGCTTCCCCTTTAAAATTAGAATGATCCCTTTTGCGACTCTTCAAACTGAGTCTGAGGTGCTTGTGATTATCTAGATTCGCGTTAAGAGCTAAAATGAGCTTCAAATTGGCTGAATATGACCAGCCGAGCTACCAGTACGAAGACTCGTATTTATTTATTTAACTCTGGGCGATTTTCATAAACAAAAATCTCATTCCGAAACAAACATTACTCAAATAAGTTATTTGAAATAACCAATTTGAAAGTCCACCCGAAAATAAAAAGTCTCTATTTACCAAAATTACTTTTTTGGCTAATTTTACTAAGTTAATAAAGACCTTCTGTACGCCAATTCCACCCGAATATGGCCATTTCATACCTATTTCACGACTAAAGGTCATCACAAATTGAAGTCCACAAGTCCTGTTAAATGAAAACTTTCTCAAAATCGGTAATTTTATGTAATTTTTGAGAAAATTCAATCTGAACGAGAACTTTTGGATCCATGTTTTCAAATGAGCTCTCCTAATATGATTTAAAAGGAAATAAAACATTTAATATGACATCATGTTTTACTTCTGTTTTTTCTACCACTCTTGTCAATCATTTTTTACGTCGTCAACCCTTTGTAATAGCCTTTTCAACGATGAGTTGTTCTCAAAATTACCAAAATCTGTATTCCCTAGTTCTTTAGAAGGTAAAAATTACCCGGTATCTATGTGCGTACCTATACAATACTGGAAAAGTTGAAAATTCTTGACATCAAAGTGAGATTCTATCTATTAACGCGAATTTCCAATCTGTCACTGAATTGTAAGTGTCATGTATTACCTTCAAACAGCATTCCACACATTTTAATGCACACTTTTTAAGACATACAAATTATCTGCGGTTTCGTACTTTATTCGTTAACTTCAACTAGCTCGTGATGAAGGTGGATTTTGATCGAAAACTGGTCATTTTTGATAAAAAATGTTATTTTTGGCCAAAGCTAAAATCGCTTTTGCGATGACATTTCGGGGTGATGAATCCAGACCATACGAGTAATTTACCGTAAGAACAGTATAAGTCCGTTGGTGTCACATGAGTCGAACATGACATTGATGACGTCACAATCTTGAACAAGGTGTACTTTGGCATCATATGATACTAGAACCAAGTACCAAGTAAATAGTGTCACGTGTATATCCTGCATGTATCCTCCAAATTCTTCACGGCGGATTCAAGGGTGATATCAATTAATTTTTAAGTGGATTTTCAAGTGAAAAGTTATGGTTAATACAAAGTGTATACGTCGGAGTGTACTGATGTTTACTACGGCGGAATAATAAACAAATGTGAAAAAACGGAGCTCGGAGAACTCCTTGAAAACGCCTTAGATGGGTCTTAGATGAGAAAGCCCTGGATTATATGCAGAATTATATCTGCTACATTAAGCAAAATCGGCACCTCTCGGAACTAGACTGTAGTTAATATTACTGATAAAATTTTCAGTAAGCTGAAAAACGGAAAAGTGCCACTCCCTTATCTCTAGATGATATCAGTTAACAGGCATAGACTATGCCGCATAGTTTGTAGGCGTACACTGATGTTACTATTAAGTGGACAGAGTTGAGTTTTATTGGGAATAGTGGGATTTAAGGTGTTTTAAGGGTTCTCATCGCGAACATGTAATCGTGTTTTTACAGTTCGACCCTTCTTTAGTTGTTCGACGTGAACTAAAATTATTAAAATGTGAAAATGTCACGCTGTTGAAAATTCAAAATTTTTATTTTAAAATTTCTTTGAACATGAATTCTCGAATCTCAAATAAGTACCCTTATCAAATCCTCTAATCTAACTCTACATCTGACGCCCCTTATCCCTTCTTTTTCATGCTTTTATTAAATGCACTACTCTTAAAAACCGCTTCAGAAATTTGACGAATTTTTGTGAAATTTGACAATTTAGATCCTGTTCTTGGCTTGTAAACTGTCCGCGGCTTGACGAGTGAGCGCGCGGCGGCCAAACGATTACCGCGGCGACGCGCTCGGCTTCTTTGAAGAGTTTATGTTACTCAATTAGCGTTAATAGAAACATGAAAAACAAGATTTAATTGCCAAATACAACTAATTTATCACTAACAAATCACTTCTGATACAAACGATTTTCAAAAACAGCTTTCGATCAATGTCACAGGTCAATTTTGACCTTATTTCGGGTTAGAAGCAAACATAGTCGTCAAAAATAATTATTTCGTGAGTTGATATTTTTGATCAATTGACCCATTCACTACAAATAGATTTTTATACACTTTTTAGAGTCTTAGAAAGATTATTTTCAAAAATGGGAATTTTTGTCGAAAATCAGTGAACCTGGAAGTCCAAGAATGAAGAAAATTCAGCTGAATGGTCATTTTTCGGCTGTCTATGAACTGTCATTTTACAATGCATACGCCGAATAATGTTTTTTTCTCTGCCATCCATACGGATTCGAACTTACGTGAATAGTCCCGTCTATTTTAAATACTCGACAAGTGTATCCCACTTTTGGCATGCTATTTTTTGCCCGAAATTGACCATTTTCACCACTATTTCACCTCATATTAAACAATTTCACGCATTTTACCCATTTTTGGGTAATCCGAATTTTAGAATGCATAATACTGATGATGGGATGTAGCGGAAGGGATAGACTAAAACTAATGCTCAAGATATCCTCTTCTGATTGGTTAATAACAGACTTTTTGAGATGGTTTTGGGTGCGGCGCATCAAACGATTTATATGACCGGTTGAGTTTTGCTTCACTGGATTTGTTTAAACGGTCTGTCATTTTTCGATCTGACTTTTTTTGTTCTAGAGGTTTTTATTTCGACGAATTCATGATAGATATCAATTTGTCTAGTTATTTATGTTTGGATGTCCACGAAAATCGTACCGTACGAAAAATGAACCATACC
The DNA here is from genome assembly GCA_004367895.1 of Oikopleura longicauda. Taxonomy (NCBI): domain Eukaryota; kingdom Metazoa; phylum Chordata; class Appendicularia; order Copelata; family Oikopleuridae; genus Oikopleura; species Oikopleura longicauda. The sequence continues at coordinate 2,398 of SCLD01096266.1, read as the reverse complement.
GGACGACAAGAAATATTTGGATTTAGTATTTTTCTTTAGAAATACAAATTTAGGATGATGCCATGACACTAAGAATGACACTTTGTATGGGCATGTATGGCTTAAACACCCTTAAAATGACTTAAAATCGGTTTAAAGTCACGTGAAATCCCAAACAGACTCTTCCTTAATGAGTCACTTTACTAAGTTACTCAGAGTGGCTTATGTCAGGATTTGGTGAGGCCAATTTTTCACTTTGGCTTAGTCAATTTACGCGAACGGGTCTGTTTTGGGTATTTTTGGCGAAAATTACCTCCCGTTTCCGTCATTGAAAAGGCCTATTTTGATCATTTAATGATTATAAAATTCGTGATTTTTGAGAAAAACAGCAATTTCATTGAAAAATCTAAGACTTCCACCGTTTGAATAAGCTTCCTGTTTTGGATCCAGATTTTGGGTAGGTCACACCAACTATTGTATCTAGGGTGCTCAAGGAGCTTATTGTTTATGTTACGGAATGTCGCTTGGCACGCTGGTTATATATTGAACCAGATTTTGGCTTAAAAATTTGACCTTTCGAGTGGTAAATTGCGTTAAAAATGCGCCAAAGCTTATTTGTTCAAGGTGACTCAAGAAGTCAGCTCGATCAGAAACTGTGGGAATTCATTTACGTATATATTCACGTACGATCCTCGTTCACAAACCTTTTTCCTAGCCAAAATTTCAGAAATTTCGAAAATATCAAGGACTGGAATCGTGACATTAACAAAAAAATCTAAGACTGTTAAAGAATATATTCACAGCAGGCAATGGTTTTTTAACCTATCATCCTCGAACCCCTTAACATCGATAAAAATGTATGTTTATGAGACATCTTGGATTTTAGTAGTCACGTGATGAAGCCTGTTACCACCGCAAAATCTGCTTTTACATTTTAAGTAGGCAAACCATATGCGAATGGAAAATTTTCCCATGCTTTCCACCATACTCGAATTAAAAATGTCCGGTGGAATGTCCACGATTATATACCGCGTGCATTGTGCGCGGATGACCGAAAAACCGGGAAATCGAGGACCCGGTGAAACAGTCTATGCGATGAGATTTGTCACGGATTTCCGGTTATTGGTTTATATAACATCATGTATACGACCCTTTTGTCCCGGCTTGGGACGGTTTTAATTACATGGATCGGTAACGGTCATGTGATACGAAATTCTGATTCTAAAATATGCGAACGGAAGGCTTATTGAAAAGGTTGCTATCCTTTGCTACGTTGTTATTCAAATGAGCTATCCAACTGGGCACCCGCTGTGCCAACTTCAGATTATCGCTATTGATTAGCAGTACCCCTTATTGTTTTGATACATATTGTTTTTTTTCAAATATATACAACTTAGTATAGATTAAAAGTGACCATAAAAATTATCCGTAATATCTAACTAATGACTGACGGTGATGGTCCATTCAATCGATAGGTCTTTTGGTCCCTGGACTTTCACTAGTCAAAAATACCAGGTTGTTTATACGAGCAGTATTATGCTTTTATTCCCATCCCTTTTTGTGAAGTGGTGTTTGAGTTGGCAAAGGAGTCTGCCGAGGAAATATACTCAAGTGTGTGAAAGTGCTAAAAGTCTTTTTTGTCCGAATCTGTAATTAATTCTCCCTCGGGGCATAAATTGACGATAATCGCCGTCGTACAAGTTCTCGGTCCGCAAATTCGATAACGGTTTATATATCATGTAATATATTTTTCATATAATTTGAAAATTACAATAATACTTCGTTGAACAATACAGTAAATGTAGTTTAACAAATACCCATGAGGAAAGGTCAATGGTTACGGTAGTGTTAAAAAACGTGAGAAGAATTTTGAAGGCCTTTTGGAGGCTGTAATACATGCGTTTTCACGCCTCAGATGATGATCATTTCAAACTTACATTGGGTTTGATGCGTTCCAAAACAGTGGTTCAATGCGAATTGAGGCCAAGGCCATTTCCAACAGTATACAACTGATTTTCATATTTCTTCTTTGATATCTCTAGATCAATTTCTCTCTTCCTGATTGTTCGTGATTTTTTAGACTTTATTTTTGGTATTTTTTAATTGAGACCTTTTTTCTCTAATTGTGGTTTTCCTCCTGGTGGATTCTCCTTCAGATGATGAAGCTAGTAGCCATAGTAGTACGAACGGAGGACCATGATAGAATCGGGATGGAACACCACAACCACGAAAAATATGGCGCTAGAGACTCAAATGATGATGTAAGGAAGAAAATCGCGAAATGGAGGTTTTCTGACAGTTAAAATCAATTTGTCATTTTACATTGGTTTAATTAGTATTCAGTCAGTACGTTTTGAATTGACTGAAACTGTAATGATTTATTTCGTCTTCATTTATGACCCGAAAATTATGTGGCAAT
>SCLD01096255.1:0-33612 GCA_004367895.1 Oikopleura longicauda | reverse complement strand
GACATCAATGCTGGAATAAGGTCTTTGACCCTTACCGTAGGCATCTGTAAAGTCCGATCCTTGTAAATAGTTGATTAATCGAGTTAATTTGATTTGTGTAAATTTATATTCAACGAATTAACGCCAATTGAACCATTCAAGTTTTGCATCAGAATCAATGTTGTAGTCATAGTAACCTTCGGATTCGCAGAAACCAACAGCATCAGCGTAAAGTTGTTTATCTCTACGTGAGAAATGGTAACATTCACGTCCATTACCGTGACCATACCAATTGGAACCTGTTCCATCTACAACTACATCTTTGTCACATTCACAAGTATAGTCAAGACCATCAGTAGTTGGTGTACAGGTAGCTCTGTTATGACATTGATGAGCACCAGCTTCACAAGGATCACGCGCTTGAACGAAATCAATAGAAACACCAGCACAATCGAATTGACCAGTAAGTTCGATTGATTCACCACCGGAAAGATTATCAGTTACACTTCCAGCGTTCAATGTTGATGAGCTATCAGAGTATGTGAATGAGAATGGAGCCAAGGCAGTTGTGAGAAATTCGTGTTTGACAGTGACCTCTGCAACATTTGCAATGGCTGCACGTGGTGCAACAAAAGTAAGTTCGCTTGCTGAAACTACTGTAGTGTAACACATTTCACAAAGAAGACTTCCATCTTCAGATCTTACACTAACAACAGTATCTTCGTTGAAGCCAAAACCGGCAACAGTAACGGTGACACCACCATTTAGACCTGCTGCTAAAGGAGACATTGAACTGGCTGCAAGCTCAGATGTGATTTGAGTGTTGTCCATGACAACAGCACCATACATTGCATGAGTCTTGACTGAATGATATCCAGTAGCAAGGTCAGGCATTGTGCATTCAACCGAGTTGGCAGCGGAACTGGTTGTAACACATTCGTCACCACCAATAGTGACCATGAGCCCATCAAGATTGGATCCAGCCAAAGTAATAGTTGTACCTGCACTACTAACAGACATTGGAGAGACCGAAGTGATCTTTGGTGTTTTGCTATCACGTGTTTGGAAGCTGGCATCGAAAGTGAATGATTCTTCACCAACTATGACTGTTCCAACCAAGGTTGAGTCAGCTTGATTAGCACTTGATGTGATTTTACCCATTTTACATTCGATCGTAGTGTAGTCATAGGCTGAGATGGTACATGGGAATTTGGCACCGGCACCATCGACTTGGAAGTAAACTTCTGGTTCAACGAAACCTGATCCATCGATTTGAAGTTCAGCCCCACCAAATCTAGAGATTTTATCTGGAGTGACAGTATTTCCGAAGGCAGCAAAAGCAACTTCGCGTCCATTCCAGGCGTAAACACCATTTTCGCCGTTTTCATCAGCATCGACATACATTTGAGCGTCATAATATGCAGCTCCCATACCAGGGATAATGGCACTGATATCATACGATTCATTAACATCTAAGTCAGTTCCAGCAATATCGCATTGAAAGAAAACGCCGGAATTGTCGTTATCTTGGACACATTGGAATTCACCGAAACTGATTTGAGCATCCGATCCACAGTCAGAAGCATCGAAACCATTGGCACCGTTCATCCAAACTCTGACGGTAGCGAATGGTGAGAATCGATCACTTTCGTAACCAGTTGAAGTAGAACCCAACATCTTGTAACTAGCCATATTTGGTGTGGATGCCCAACTGTAGTGGACATAGTGACCACTATCTGGGTTCGTAGCGGCTGTAGTAGTGGCCATGAAAGAACAATCGGATACAGCTGGTTGAGCATTATTTGAGCTTCCAATATGTTCAGCTTCAACACCATTGATGTTAACAGAAACCCGGGCTGCTTTATCAGTAGCATCGACAACTCGAATTGTCCCAGAAGCAAATGTGGTTGCCATATCCATAAGACCTGTAGAGTAGTGGTAGGTTCCCTTGTTTTTGAATTGTTTAGTGAATTTTCCTTCGTTACCAAGGATTGGTTCGGACCACATATTATCACCACTGGCGTCGCCCTTGTTTGAAACTTTTTGCATTTGAATTTGTGGAGTGACACCTGCAAGTGAAATCATCCAGCTCCATTCAACTTCCGTTCCTTGTTCGATTTCAATGTCGGTTGCATCGGCACCACCTTCTTTGTAACTAAAGCCTCTGGCGGCTGCCTTCAATCTCAACGTATTACCCATAACACCGGTAGTACATTTGATTTTGTTTGGTTCAACAGAGGTTACGTCACATGGAATACCACCAACTGTGACGATTAAAGCATCAGCTTCGTTACCACCATCGGATTTGAAACCTGCACCATTGATGACAAGCTCACGACCTCCCATAAGCGAAGAGAAAGCACCATTTACATTATTGATTTTAAATGGTGTAGAAGCAGACATTGTATTTGTATAACCCTTGTTGCATACATATACGATAACATCGGATGAACCAAAGTCAGATGTTGCAACAGATCGTGCAATGATTTCGGTTGATGTCCATGAAACAATTTCAGCTTCCTTGTCGCCGATCATCACAGAGCCATCAGTATCACAGCCTGATTCAGCATCAAAACCAGAACCACTAATTGTGAATTCTTCTCCACCCATGACTGTGAAGGAGTTCTTACTAATACTAGAAACTGTGGGTGTATTACCCCCAGCGATACCTCCATTTGGTCGTGTGACACAAGTGAGTGAATCATATGTGACTTCGAAACCAGCTGAGTCGCATTCAGTGTCGGAACCACCAATGCTGACAGTAATGACTTGTCCAGTCTTGAAACCGGTACCAGTAGCAGTGACAATGGTACCACCATTTTGTGAACCAACTGTTGGTGAGTATGATCCAACACCTGCAACTGATGAGAATGATGCACCGGTGTATTCAGCTGAACCAACTTCAGGTATAATCATAACGAATGAATGATTATCACTGACTGGGACATTACCAGCAGTACAAGTGATAGACTTTACTGATCCGTCACCGGTGATGGTGGATGCATCACAAATAAGGGGGGAATCAGAGAGTAAGAATTGAACATTATCGAGTGTACCATCGTATGACTTAACATCAAAAGTGATATCAAGAGAATCACCTCTTGCAATTTGGTTATTATCAGCGACAACAGATTCGACGGTAGCAGTGTAATCTGATGACCATTTGAAGTCACAGTTTTCACAAGCAGATCTTTGACCATTGGCCATTACAACAACTTGGGGAACATGATGAGCTGTGGCTGTAACAGAACCTGGCATGTATTGAGTGATGACACCAGTTGTAAAGTCATGTTTAGCGAAAATCTCAGATCGGAGGTTATTCGAATTTTGAGTGTATTCCATATTGATTTTGGGCATTTTACCATGTTGTTGTGTCTTGATCCAGAAATAGTATCCATCATTACACCAACCATTTCTTGTGATACGAATGTCCAAGTCACCATCTTGTGCATTTCCAAGAAATGGCCAAGTTTCAATCAAAGCATTTTTAAGATGGAAAGCATGAACATCACGATTAAAATTCATGCTTAGTTCACCCGGACGGCCTTCCAAAGTGAGTTTGAAATCAACATCCCATTCATCATTCATGATACTTTCTTTCATAATCCAAACATCAGCCCATGTTCTTGTATTATCACTTCGTTTGTAAGTATAAGACATTCTCTTGTAATTTCTCGGGGTGTCATCAGGACATGTTCTGCATAATAAATGGGCGTTTGCGTGTTCAGCATAAGGAGTACCAATGTTGTGATAATCATCATCAAACCAATTTGCCCCGTCAACCAAGTTAGTTGTACCGGTTGAATCGACAGTTGAAGCTGGAAGGAGTTCTGGTAGTGGTGCTTCGTAACCACAGTTTGATTCAGAGTTCCAAGTTTTCCATTTAAATCGAATTCTAGCTCCCCACCATCTGGAACTGTGGAAATAGACTTCGCATTTAACAGGAACTTGACCGTTGAACGAAAGTGGTTGGTTGGTTTGAGTGATAGATAGCGTTGATTTCATTTTACCAAGATGCAATTCGTCAATGTAGATTGGAGAATATTCTTCATTAGACAATCGAATATTGCTAACATCAAAGTACATTGAGTCTTCGTCTCTCAGTGAACCATAGACCAAATCTAATTCGTCTGCGATCTTAATACAGGTGAAAGTCCATTCGGCACTGTTTAAGTTGACATCAACTGTCATCCAGTTTCTCCAGTTTTTACCATCTGATACTTGCTTATAGGTACCGTATACTTGAAGCCATTGAATATGACCTTTGTAAGCAAAACACAAATCTTGGAACTCAGTTGTTGAGAACTTTTTACTAACATGAGTATTCCAGATATCATGATTGTGAACTTCATGAGAATATCTACCACACATCGCATGTTGACCAGCAACAAAATGATGACGTCCAGGCCAAGTATTTTCTGACTCATAAGTTCCGTGATAATGAAGGGGTTTCATGAGACCAGAATGAGAACATGTTGTGGTAAGCCATTCTGTTTTTATTTTTTGTTCCATATCTTTTGAGTCCCATGTTTTAGTATTGATATCACCAGTTTCAAAGCACTGATTATTATCACCACATTGTCGGATGTTAAATTCGAGGCCGGCCTCACGGACGAACTCATCAGCAGTAATTCCACTAGAGTGAGTTTCAGCTTCGAGTTCCGCATATGGAACTTTCAAAGTAATCCAAGATTGATCCTCTCTGCCGTCTGAATCGAAATAAAGTCGTTGAATATCATAAGCATAGTTGTCAAGGTTGAACTCCTTCTTTAATCGGTTATCGATCCATGATGCATCACCTTCAAGTCCATGGTAAACTACGGATACTTGAAATCGAGCATCTCCGTTGAATTCAGTGAAGAACGATTCAATGTAAAACTTTTCGCCCTTTGTCAAACTATATCGTTTTGAGTTTGTTCTGTCGGAATAGTCTTGAGTGCTATCAGTGCTCATGTGATATGTAACACGTGTAGAGAAGTCATAGGTACCATCATCTCCAAAGTCCATTCGCAATTCAGCACGATCGTCAGAAATGACTGTGAAAGAGTAAACACCATCATATGGAGGAATGAAAAAGTTTCTAGCTTGAATCATATAGTAATCTTGAGCAGTATTTTGGTCGTACCACATAGCATCTTTGGTTCCAGAAACGTAAAAGATTGGATGAGTCCATTTTTGATTTTGATTATAGAATCGTGATGGGACAGCATGATGATAATTCCAATGGTCTTCGTGTTGTTTATCAGTCAATTCAATTGCAACGCCACGATTACCGACATATTTTGGTGCGGCTTGACCACAACCATGGATTTTGCAGGTCATTTTGGCACCTGATCTCTTTTCATAACAATATGGAAATTGGTCTGATTCAGGTGTTGGATTTCTACAGAATTCACCATCAGCACATTCTTGTTGAGTACCCAAGGAACCGTAACCAAGATTAGCATTTCCAACATAAGCTTCACCACGACCAGTGTAACATGATGTCTCTTCAGCTTCACGAGCAGACCATGGAAGGTATCCTGATTGACATCCAACCCAATCACTCCACTTTGCTGATCTCCATTCGGCTTCCATAGTAGCGTTGGCACCCATGTAGTCGATCATCCAGCAACCGGTATGGCTGGGATCTGATTTTTGGAAAATGTAAGCTAGACAAGTAAAATCCTTGACACAAAGATCGATACAAGCGTCTACTGTTGGGACTTGGTCAAGTGTGAAGTGAGTTCTGTGAAAGTCAGAAGAAGATTTTCCATCGGTATTGACCAAAGCAGCTCTTTTAGCGTCTTCCCATGTTGGTTCTTCCTCAGTTCCGGCAACAGTTCTACATTTGATTTGTGTTTCAGTCATACTTTCAATCATACATTCCGTTTCACCAATTGTTACACTGACTGTTCCTCCAAGACCATCAGAGATAAAACCGGTACCGTCAATGGTAAGAAGAGTATCCCCATTGAGTGAACCCATTTGGGGGTAGACAGATTTGATTTGTGGGTAGACTTCGTAATTAACAGGATAAAGGTCATCAGAGGTCATGTAATTATTCCATCTCTTGTTCACAACAACTTTACCTTGGTGAGTTGTTTCGTAAGTAAAGTTATATGCACCAGGAATACTTGTTTTTGCCAAATAATGGATAAGACCATCGTTACCAGAGACTTTTTTGAAATTAAGTCGCTTATTTTGACCACAGTTAGGGTGAGATCCACAATTTTGACCGTCGTTCAAGTGAATAACGGCTTCGGATTTATAACCATCATTATCGTTGACAATTTTTGGAGATTCATGAAGTCTGTTAGCATGAAAATCGGGATCGTCTGATCTTCCATGAACAGCGGTGTAGATACGACCTCTCATTTGGTTAATACCTGGAACACATCGATATCGTACTTTGGTATTTGGGCAAGTAATGGTTTGGGTACCAGTCTTTGGATTAACTGTCTGTGTGCTATTTTGGCATTTGAAACCGCGGACAGAGTCAATAAAATCAGCTTGTGGTTTCCCATCAGCATTTTCATTAGCAGAATTTTCATATGGCTTCAGTGTGTCTTTATTGTAGACTTCAATACCGATTGGATTTTGACAATTTTGGAATTCTTTTCTGTCTTGGTACCAATGTTTCATAAATGATTCATCTTCAATTCCGTCAGAATTATCATCAACATCAAACCACTTGGTGAAGAATTCGCCTTCATAGTCCCATTGACCTTTGGCGAAAGCTGGTCCAGAATTGGATGGGAAGAAGTAATCAGCAGTGGGTGATTTAGACTCGTAAAAGTCAAAGTGACCACCGCTAAGAACATCACCATCATCAATGGTCATTTTTAAATAAAATCTGTAAAATCTTGGCATCTCACGAGTTTCACAAAGGACGAAATCTTGACCACTGAGTGGACGAGCATGGAGAGTTAACATACGATCAACATCACATGGGATGACCCATTTTTCACCTTCGTATTCACGCTCAAACCAAACTTGATAGTTTTCTCCCTCGTCGCCTTCTGATTTTTGACCACCAAGATCAATCTTTCGAGATTGTAAATTTTGGCCATAGATGGTTACAATAACGCCACCTTTTGGGGAACCTTCGCGTGGAGTTATACCTTCAACTTTAGGTTTTGGGTTATCTTCACGACGAAATCGTCGTCCTTTTGATTTTGCTTCTTCAAGAGATTGAGCAGCAGTATCTTCGTATCTAGAACGAGGAGATTGATTTGCATCAAATTGTACTGTAACCTCTTTTAAGATCTGTTCCTCACCATCAATCGATACCCAAAGACCATAAACTGTGTCGTGAGTAAATCTGAAGACAAATTTATTTCTTCCCTACCGACCTAGGCCACTTTTTTCCGATGTCATCGTCCGGTTATAAACTTCATTATTATAATTTGCCAGTGTGACTTTATAACGCATTAATGACACTTAATGTGGTAGACTGAAAAAAAGTACCACTGAGTCTATTATATAATATCTGGTCGCTTACCGGGTTGGGTCAGATTGGCATTCGATATAATAGTATCCGGTTTGTGTCAATGGGAGCATTTCATCTGAGTTTTCAAATGTTCGTTGTTTATGGACTATGCAGTCATCTAATGGAATGTAGTTTTCAAGTTCTGCGCCTTTTTCGATGTCATAAAGACCGACATAAGCGACAGCATCTGCATCGAAACCGCTGCCATATATGAGCACAGGTTCCTGGTTACCAAAAGTACCGAAATTGAAATTCCAAGCACGATATTGAGGGACTAGCCCAAGAAAGGCAAGCAACCCTAATCTTTTTAAAACTGTCATTTTCGACAGTTCCAACACAAGCGATCTAAAGAATTGTTATGACAAATTAATCAAGACCCCTTTGAAAATGAAATTCGTGTAAGATGAAATACACTGATCAGATACTGTTAAAAGTGATTTTGATAATGATGAAATGGTTATTGTTAAAACTTTGATATTATAAAACGGTAAATAAAAATGTTCGGCAATAGTACCGGAAAATCTCATTGAATTAAGACATGATTTAAGGCCTATCAAAGGACTCTACGTCAGACATAGTAATTATGGTGATATAAGGCCTGAAATATTTTTTATGGTCTCTTCAAAATTAATCAATTTGGCTTAATTGTGACTATGTCATTATAACTACCATTTACCTCACTTTTGTCCGACAATACAATTTATATCGTCCGTTTACCGGATCATTATCATGTTAACAAGGGCTGAAATGAGTTTGGACCTTTAATGGTGTTAGAATGTAGACTTGGAAATGCATTAACATGGCCTCAAAGGTCAAATATCTAAATATCGATGACGGTAAGTAATTTTAACGTCCCGGGATTGAATTCATTTCAGTTCTTAGATATCATTGTAGCCTGCTGAGAAATATGCTATGCTCTTTTAGTATAAGAGTCTTATACTGAATTTATCCTTTTACGAGTAAATCAGACGTATAATTTCCGGTGAATAAATTATTATTTTAGAGAACGAAAATTTTATCAGAAGCCTTCCCCCTTCTAACTCACTCGGAGTATAGAGATAAGCAAATTGATTTTAGGCCTTGCTTCACCCGGTCTTCCCCCGCAGTTCAACTAAGAACTTATTAAATTAAATTCAGTTTTCAGAATGAGCTCGTCTCAACAAGGTTTGACAGCCGCGGCTAGCCGTTTCAATATTATTCACTGGGATGTTGAAACATATACATGACATCGAATTAAGCTGACTTAAGCAGATTTAAGAAGCTTTGAGGGAATCACTTTGTTAAATTTTTGACTCTTGAATCTCACTGCTTTATTCATCGTTTTGGTCTTGGATAAATCTTACAAAGTCTTTTACTGCGGAACTCCGGAAGGACCTACTTTTACAACCTAACTGCGCATTAAATCAATGCGACATGTGATATTTCACAGTTACAATCGGGGAGGTCCCACTCAACGCTTATGACTTGACATTAGCCTCTAATGAGACCATTTAATCCGAAATGGTTTATATGGTGATGGAATTTACCTCTATCAGACACAATATATCAGTACCTTGTTAAAATAACTTTATTCCTGACCGGTTTAAACCCGTATTTTTCCACATTTAAAGTAATTTTTTGTCCCACCTTTTCACTTTTTTTTGAGTGACCTATTCATAAAACTCCATCAAATGAATTTATAATTGGTTAATTGATGTTATACAATGGAGGTACCGATTTAAAATATTCTTTTTAACAATATCTTCATGTGTGTAATTTATCTTCAAAATCTCTGAAACCTACCGTGCTGTGTCGGATCAGTCTGACAATGTTATCCGTCTGATACTCGGTTCTTCTTATATATCGGAGGATCAAGAGAGGTTAAGTGGCAGCGTGAGAGAGCAACTATTCTCCACCAAGGTTATGGAGGATTCTAGTCGTTACGATTACAGACCTTAAGGGCGAATTGTGACGTATCGTGTGTTAACCTCCAGTTGAATCTACTCAAGTTTAGTAGGCCATGAGGGCTTATCAACATACACATAAACGCTTAAAGTATAACTCAAACTGTTAAAGCCTTTGACTGAACCCATTTAAAGGCTTCGTTACCCAGTGGCCACTCCTTTCGTGGTGATAATATCAGTCGAGGGTTGAAAACGGTCGACGCCAAGATCCATCTTTCACTCCAAGAAGCTAAAAATGATGCGATATTTTTCGTTTTTAATATCCAACAAAAATATACATGAACCAATTTGATTGATCCAGCCTGTAATGACTTGTATGTGGTTCTGCACTGAACTATAGTTGAAATTATTAGTGGCATAATCAAGCTCCACGAAGCATCAACTTAAATAGTTATTCTGTTGAGAAATCAAGTCATATTTAGGCTTTGATCGTGTCATGTGTATTTGTGCTTTGATGCAAGCTTAATGACGTGTTGTGCTATTTTTATTCTGACAATTAAATTGAGGCTTTATCAGAAGAATTTATGAACTCAGGTTCAATCATTAAAACCTCTGGTTATATTTCAAAAGAAGGATTTACAACCTTTTGTCGCCTTCATATTGTGATTTCGTAATTGTTTTTGTACGTAATCAATATTATATTGGCTTGTAATACTGTATTCAGGACATGTCTCTCAGTGAGCTTAATAAGGGGCACTTAAACGATTGGGCTCGGCACTTAAACGGTTGTCCTCGTCCTATCCGAATTCAAAATTGCTTGTTTTCGTCCTCAGTCGTCCGTAGGACGAGCAAGGACAGGTACCGCCTTAGGACGACTCGTCCCGTCCCAAGGAGCTCTGATTGAGAATGACGCTGTTGAAATTATTATTTAGAAAACGTGGTTTAGAAAAGAATCAGTCCCCCGTTTGTCTCTAAATAATCATCAATGCTGCATTTAAGAATATTAGAATTATTAGCGATAAGGGAAATCCATATATATTCAGCAGGAAAATGATTTTTATAATTTGCTGAATATATTTCCACAATTAATAACACTCAGATTGCATTTGCCTGGCCGGTTTATTGTATAGTGGGGTCACACATTAATGTGAAACACCCGGTCTTGAACTTGCACACATTAGAGTTGGACACTTTAAATGCAAAATTATATGAAAGTGTTCCACTAAGTTAGTCAATAACTTTTGCAAGTTCAAGACCGGGTAATCCACTCTAATGTGTGACCCTCTATATAGTTTGTAATCACCACATTTTGAGCTTCCGGTTGACAAACTGACAGGCTCGGCAGGTCTAAATTAAACCATACAAGTGTTCCTTTTGTCCGAAAAAACACTGGTGGTTGGAGATTAGATGTTGGTTTTATGAGAACACGTGTTGTAAATTACATTTTATTCGAATATGGACAGATTGTACCAAATGTTAGAAACCAGCTCGACCAACGTCATAAAATCGCCTTTGAGAAAAACTATTTTGGTGATGAAAAAAACATACCATCAATCATAGAAATGGTAGTACCATGGTAGTACCATTATGGTACTATCCTCTCAAATTGGAAACAAAATCCACGGGAATAACAAAACGTATCAATTTGGTCACAAATAGTTACCGAATAGAAACTTACCAAATAATTCTTTTGGAAACTGGGAAAGAACCGATGAAGGTGAGAATTGAAGCATGGAAAAACTGATGATTTTAAAGGTCAAATATACAGATTAAGATCGCTATCGTGGACATCAACCTAGCCTTAGGTCTTCCACCTGGTTCCTGGTCATAGTTCACGGTCCGTGACTCATAGCCAATGACTTGTAAACTGTTGTTTTTAATGTCTATGCACCTATGAATAATTTTTTATGGTAAATTGACAAAGATAAGGTATTATTCAATACTTTAGAGTTTATTTTCGGAAAAGTTCGAACGTTACTTGAAATACGAGTCTCGAAACTCATTATTAAACCACGAAGAAGTGAAATTTCATTTCGGGTCGAAGCCTCTGTACCCTGTCCAGAATCCGGATAATAAATTGTTAATGCATCATATATTAGTATCGCTTTTAAAATCTGCCATAATTTATCAAAATCATTGACGTCGAAAATTTCGACTCAAAATAACAAGATTGATTATCTGAAGTTCCAGTGAGGCCAAATGAACTTAGTATTTGAAAATAAGTTTGGAAATATTTCAATCAGGAGCTTGTATGAATCTTTAACTGCTGCAAAATTTATGCTTCCCGAAGCTTCTCTAGTTTATTTTCAAATGTCAAGGTCAGTCTAAAATATTATTATTAGTCTATAAATTTTTGAAAATCGGAAACTAGTTTTAAAGATGACCAGTAAATCTTTTAGTCTCAATAGACCCTGATAATCAGAATGTCAAAATAACCGATATTTAGCCTGCCAAAGATTCATTATAATGCAATATATTGCGTCACCGACAATGAGTGTCACAGTGTCACATTCACTCACCTTCTGATAAATAAAAACTTCCTTTTAAAATAGAACCTTCTTTGGGATAATTGTGTTCAGAGTGCGAGGTTTTGTCAGTTTTATATCTCTAAAGCTGTTTTTAAATAATAGAATCGGATTTACGATTGTTTCTTAACCTGTTCTGATGACGTCATCGTAACCGAAAATTTCAAAATCATGATCAGTGACCAGGTTTTAAACAAATAGCCAAGTTTGACCATGATAACGACAATTTCATTATGCTCATGCCATCATTAATCGTAAATACGGTATATCAAAATGAAAAATAACAAAAAACTTTATAGAAGTCCGAGTAAAAATTGGCATTATGCATCATAAGATCACATTGATACGTCATTTAAGATGACTATTTTTAAACTCATTATTAAAGATATCTCCTGTGATCATCTGAATTAATTATGAAAGTATAATTGGTAAATGTGTTTTTCATTTAAACAAAAGCTCGACTGATTCTCTTGACGGAGCTTCAGTAAATGATCGAGCGACGATGATAATTAAGCGTTTCAGTTTCAATAATTCTGCTGGATTTACGTTCAAACAAGATTCAAGAAATTTTAAAAAGGTTTGTGATGATTCAATTTCGCAATTGTTGTAAGTGTAAGGTAATGAAGGTGGAGGATCCACCGTGGATGTGGTGAGGCAGTCAGACGTAATCTGTCTTCATCCGGGTCGATGGAAGTTATCGCATACCTAAGCCACCAAAAAGTAAACCTTTCAACTTGAAGCCTCTCATTGAACTTTTGCATCAAATATACACTTACGTTCTATCGTATAGTTTTGAGGTACTACTGTCTGATCAATAAAAAGCCATATTATTAAAACTTATCTTCTTAAACTCAATGTAAAAGCTATCTTGAGCCAGCAGTATTCGTTTTGTTGCTTATCTCCGGGATTATATTGAATTCACTAAAACAATTTTCAAGTGTGTTGTAATTCAAATCCAAAAATCTCAAATTGTCAACTATCAAGAGCCCAAGTCCAAGTATGAAAGCTGATTCGTTCAGCAAATTCGCTAAGCTGAAAATAAGATGTCACGTGAGCCTCCCTAGTCATATTTTTAAAATAATAAATATTTTAATCAAAGCCAGTTAATAGATCGGCTGTGTCAATACATCAGCACAGTCTTTCATCATGCTAAATCAATACTTGGTTGCTTAGGGGTAAAACTGATGTTTATGAATTTGATAACTTTGTTTGAACGATCAGTTAACGCAAAAAAATGACATGTAAAAATGGCTTAACATAATCTGCTATTGCGATAAGGGAAGTCCTCCGATAACCTTGGCCAAGATCGTCATTCTAATTCCAAAAACCACAACACATCCATTTTAATCATCACCAAAAACATATTCTATTCGAATGATCGAAGGATTCGAAGACATTCTCAGTCATATTGATTTAAATGAATGATTTTCTCGACTACCTCCTACCAGTACCGAACAAGTATTCGCCGTTCGCACGGTTTGTTGTTCGTGATATTCTACCTCTTCTCGCGGTTCGCACTGTTCGTTTTTTTTGAAAAAAAGTTGTTCGCTACACTTCTTCGCAGTTCGTTGGACCCTGACCAGTAGACTAGTCGAAACCGGCTCGAAGAGAAGCTAGATTTGAGAGCTGATTTGCTTTGGGCAAGATTACTAGTTCAAAAATGCTAGTTCTATTGTAGACTTGTACCTAGACTTCTTTGTGAATGAGGTATTCATCAAACGCGAGCCAATGAAGTGATTTCAACAGAATTTGTTCGGACCTCCACGTCTGCTGTATAATCTTTAATGTATGGTCATTGCCAGTATCTCTCAAAGAAAAGCCCAGTGTAAAATTCATTATGCCGATTCTCAACAAACAAAGCCCTGATTAAAGACACATGATTCATGTGACATGAAGAATGGACCGTTTTCATTGGAACCAATAATAACGTTTGGTTTCTTATCTTGAGGACTTTTAAATGCTTATAAACTTCTTCCATTTGACTTGATTATTTTGGGCCCGTCTCGTCGTTATCAAAACTCGTCGTTATCAAGACTTGTCTGCTCTTTTAAACTCAGCTTGCAAACATATTTTATAAGTTCGTTGTTCGAATCAAACCTTTACAAATTAATTGAAGAAATGCAGTATTTACATTGAATAATTGAACCTTTTATTTGAAGTGTTTCCACTGTGCTTCCATGAAAGACTCACAGATTCTTAATTGGGTCAGCTTGTAGGTAACAAAAGTATTAATCTAATTAAAGGCAATTTCTAGGCATCAAAGTTAAAGTTGGCACTAAAAAGCACTAAGTACATAGTGCTTCAAAAATATTCATAGAATAAGTGTTTTTCTTAGTGGGACATTTTGTGTCTATTGAGTGGCTAGTACGTGTGCTGATTTGGAAACCGGTTACGAACAGTTGGAGTGAAAGTGAAAATGTGGATTATTAACTGCCTTAGTTTGTCCACTAGTTTATTCAAGTATGAGTCATACTGTATGACTGAATGTGGTAAGATCTGTTGCTTATAAACAGTAATTTTTCTCAAGTTTAGTTGTCTTTCTTATGTTTTTCTGTGATTTTTCGTATTTGTTTCTTGGTTAAAAATTCCTCAATTTGCTCATCTCTTGACTTGGCTTTGAATTTCGCTATATCGTTCTGCCTCGATTTTGACATTTCATTATTATGTTTTGAACCCAACATCGGCGTAAATGCACCCCTTCTACCACTATTTGTTCTGCTGTATTGTCTGATTGGGATGTAATAAAAATATATACTAGTGATAAATGTATGTAGTTGTATGTACTTGTCAAATAAAGTGAGGTGCGTTTACAGACGACCATCGGGAAGGCGCAACCCTCTTTACTATCGAGATAAATAATAAATTATGTCGATCCAAGCCTGAATGCAAAAAATATCAATGCAAAGAAGCCTATGCCAATGTATACGTTCATCAGAAACCGAACAGTCACCGCAAATGTTTTTTCTAACATACCCATATTCCGATTTTTCCTCTTATTAATTCAATAATTCTGAAGTATTGTTTATTAGAATATCTTACTTAACCAAAATTCTGAAGCCTTGAAAAGCCACTTCAAAATTATTGGGGCACTAGAAAAGGGGCCTATCTTCAAAAATGTCCTCAGGCCAAGTCTCGATGATATGGTAAATCTTTGCCCTCAGGCATTGAAACAAAATTTATAAATATATATAGTTATCTGTATTAAAAGAGTATAAACAGGAATATTATATTTTTAAGAATTAACATAATTTATGTGAGATTAAGTTTGAATATTAATGCTTCATATTGTTATTCCAGTTTTTCTGATAGGCTCCTTTAGAGCTGGGTTGTTTATCAGGCCAAGCTCCCGGTTGACCAGCTCGATACTTTGAATCTAAAGACAAAATTAATAAATGAATACTCTAAAAACGGGGGCTGGCGCCCGATAGTCATTTGTTCCGAATTCCACATGAGGTAGTATAGAGACGACGACCATCGGGAGCAGGCACCCCACTTAAGTTTTTGAAGTACCATGGATTGTTTCTTCCGTAGCCATCGGTGGAGTTGGTTGTAGAGAATCAAGCTGTGGAAATACTGGTTCATGTCCCTTTTCCATAAAATAAAATTCTGCATTTTGTCTTTCTGGCAAATCGACTCGTATACCATCAATTGAATGAAGACTTGGACACTGCCACACCAACATTGGTCTAAAAGTTAAGTTTTAAGGGAAGCCTGGTTACGAAAATAAGAATAACTCACCTATGAAGCATACGACGAGCAACACCATTTCCAATCATTGATATTTCTGTGAGGTTTTGCAATGCTGAAAGTTTTGAAATTTCCGCAATTTCTTGAATTCTATTTAATCCAATATAAAGTCTCTTTAAATTGACCAGATGACGAAGATTACCAAGACTGGTTAACCGGTTCCCATCAATATGGAGTTCTTCAAGACGCCATTGTCCAATCAGAGCTCCTGCTTCGATGTCTTTGATTCTATTTCGATCCAACACTAAATGTCGTATTTCATGACAGTTTTCAAGCCCATCGATTTTTGTTATTTCGTTTGATTCCAAAAACAGCGATTTCAAAACTGGAAAACGGTTGAGGTTCAAAAGAGTCATATCTTTTATCTTAAACAAGGTTCCTTTCTTGATCCCTTACGGCCCATAAGTTACGGGGCATGGACAGAAACAAAACCAATGTTGTAGGATATTCATGGAAAACCTCGACCTTATTGAATCCTAAATGTAAAACCTCAAGTTTAGGTAAAATTGGACTTTCTTCTTGATAGTGCAAGAGGTCTATATCACTATTATTAGTCCTTTGACTATATTGACTTCTGGTCATTTGGGCTCTTTGCGGCTTTGTTAATGGAAATACTGACTCAATATTGTTCTTATTAAGACACAATGTAACCAAGTTCTTCAGTGATATAATCCCAGAAAAGTGTTGTAGATTATTTTCCACCATATTCAGACTTGTTAAATTGCTCAAGACACCCTCTGTCAAATGAACACTTCGAATGTCACAATCCTTTTTTCAGTTTATAATGAACCTACTCAGTAGGCCCTAAAGATTATGAAAATTTCTACCGTCGCAGTCAAATTGACTAAAAGCGTCCGCCTAAGACATCAACAACTGTTTTCCTGCAAGTCAAGCTGAGATATTTGTGACAAGTCAACGCTGACTTTACCGCCAGTGTCATAGCCGAATCTTTCTGCCAAATAATCAACGGTCAATCGGCCACCAAAGTGCTCACGTGCAGAAGTTATGTCTTTATTTTCTATTGGAATACCATTCAATGCTTTCAGAATTGGGAAGTGGAAGAGAGTATACAATCTTGGATCACCATCGATTTTGTCCTAAAACATTGTTAAGGGTGTCTTATGCAAAAATCGGGCAAGACACCCTCATCAAGATCAAAGTTTAGAAACGGTCTTATATCTTACCTGAAAAGGATTGTCACAAATGTCCAGTATTTCAAGACTTTCACAATTTTTCAGCTGAATTATTTCATTTAAATCCTCAATGGCATTGTCGGCAATGAAAAGCTGCTTGAGTTGCTTGAATCTTGTTATTGTATTAATAGTTTTAATTTGATTGCAGGATAAATCCAAAATTGACAATAGCTTTACAGGTTTCTGATATTGTTCGAGTAAGATTACATGGACAAAATACTAACTTAACCCGGCTATATGAAGTGAAAGCCTATTGAGCTGTAGTATCAGCTGAAACTTTCCTTTGCTTTGGGTGACAAGTTGAGCTCTGTTATGACATTTTTTGACAAATCAATTATTTTAAGATGATGACTTTGAATCCATTCGGAGTTTATATTCTTTTCGATGATTTCAACTCTTATACTGTATAAGTTATACTGAAGTCGAACATAAACATCGGTATATTCCGGTTTATACGAAAAAGATCTCAAATCAAGCCTTAACTTTATTCTGATTGCAGTGGACTTCAATCAGATTTACAGCCGAGTTCAAAGGCGCTAAATTAGTTATATTGTTATTACATAGTGAAATGTATTTCAGCTGATGTAGGGCTTCAAGTGGCTGAATGTCAGAAATCCCCATGCCGTCCATGCAGATTGAGGTTATTTGGTCAAGTGGAATCTTTTGAGTTGGTGGATATTCATACAAATATTGACTGCTGTTAAGAAGACGAAGGCAACGATCTGGATCGCCATCACGTCCTCGATCCATCATTAATTCATCATTCAGCTCAACTGGAGTTAACTGATCTCGATCAAGAGTTATTCCATGACACGTTGTCAGGTAAGGCAATTTGGATATGCAATAGCTTGATACACTCATACAAGATTTCGTTTCTTAATGTGATAAATAGGCAACTAAAGTGGCGTGCCGTCATCCCGGCGGTAATTTGATCCGAATTCCGCGTGGGGTATTATCAGAAAGACGACCATCGGAATCACGCACCCCACTTTATGAAATCACAAAGACATTAACATACCCTGGTCCTCATCCTCTATAAAGAAGTTTGATCTTAAATCGATTGTTTCCAATTTCGGCGTCTTTTTGCTTAAATCTTTGGCAGGTTTTCGATTATAGATGTTACCCATAACCGTCTTTTCATTCAAACCATTCCTTCGAGTAAATTCGAAAGATTAATCATAAGATTCCAGCTAAGATTCAGATTTGTCAGATTTGGTTTTGGCGCTATTTGAAACTTTTCAATATTGTTATGAGACAGATTGATTGATGCCAAAGTTTTTGGTGTGACCCAACTCGTTCTGACTTCTGTAATTTGATTGCAAGAAAGATCAACTGTTTCTAATTGTTGAAAGCTGGTAAGTGAAGGGAGATAGTCCAAACCCAGCCCAGTCAGGTTTAATTCAGTTATGGTTTGGGAAACCGTCTGCATTTTTGATACCAGATTTAACACTTCTGTCTTTGGATTTGAGTTCAAAACTTCAAAATCTCGATCTTCTTGTTCCTGAGTCGGTCTCGGTGTAAATTGCGATTGACTTGTTCCTTAAATGTATCATATTATTTACGGTGTATATAAAAATATTATCTTTAAATATACTTTTTATAATAAACATTTACGAACCTGTTTGTAGATCAATATGAAATATAAGCGGCGGGAAGGCTCTTGGCTTTGGGATAAATTCTAGTTCTAGTATGAACTCAGGGAGAATATATTCTCCGTTCAAGATTCTAAACTTTCTTCCATTGAGTGTTTCTTCATAAAATGAATCCACTTGTTGATCATTCATTTTTGCTTTGTTTAACTCACCACGGACGGGAAGGCATCGGCCAAGGTAAACTCTACACAATACTAAAAAATCGTTATAGGGGGTCACATATTGGAGTTGAAAACCCGGTCTTAAACTTGCACACACTAGAGTAGAACAGCTGGTCTTGAACTTGCACACGTTTGAGTGAAATTTTACTTTACATGTAAAATCATATCAAAGTGTTCTCTAATGTGTGGGCCCCTAAATTGAATTTATTTGTCAAAATTACTCACCCAAATGTGTTGTCGAAGGCGGAAAGGATGAATTGTAATTTTTATGAAACCTAAGATCAGCGTCG
Organism: Oikopleura longicauda; assembly: GCA_004367895.1. NCBI lineage: Eukaryota > Metazoa > Chordata > Appendicularia > Copelata > Oikopleuridae > Oikopleura > Oikopleura longicauda. Next base: position 14,711 of record SCLD01096255.1, on the reverse strand, counting down.
AGTGGTGAAGTCGCAACAATATCTATCTTATTATTTTCAACAATTGAAACAAGTTCCGAATTTTTACTTGGATCACAGACTATGAAACAGTATGATTGGTCGAGAGGTTGCTGAGAATCCGAATTTGTTAATTGATCTATTTTTGAGTCGAAGGTATTCCGTCTTAGTTTGTTATAAACTCTTGTAACACGACTTATTTGAATTGCTTCCAACCCAAGAGCAGTTTTTCTTGTTCCTGAACAGTTGTCTTGCACTAGCTTTTCGCAAAGATTGAAATAATCATTTTCGCCTTATTTAGGATTTCAACCCGTCGATTATTTTCGAAAATTTCTGTGAAAAGAATCCTGCCCTTGATCAGAATCAACCTTAATTTCTTCAAATCGAATGTTTCCTCCCGAAAGCAATTCCAGTTCAATCATATTTTCATTGAATTTGAATTTATTTATGACTGTGTTCAGAGCATTACGCTGTTCCCTCTAAAACACATAAAATAGGGTGCGTTTTCCCGATGGTCGTGCCCTATACGAGATTCGGGCCAAATTGCCGTCGGGAAGATGGACCCCACTATACGTTGACACTTTAATTAGACAATGTACTTTACACTTACCTTGAGCTTACGATGAAATTCTTTCCAATAGTTTAATCGACCATCAAGCTGTGATAGTTTATGATTCACAGCTGCTTTTTGAATTGGTTTGATTTCATTTGACATTATGAGTGGTTGCAACCGTTTAAGTTCAGCTTGCAAATTTTTTATAGCTTCTTTAGGAACCTTTAGCCTCGTCTGAGAAAGATTTCTTATTGCTTTGAGGAATTTATAAATTGATCGCTTTTGGATTCTATTCTTCATATTGTAATATATAACTTTACGTCTAAAATAATTAATGAATCGATCACAAAAACGTACAGTTGTGTTTATCATTATGTCACCAAATATTACTGCCGAAGTCTGGCGAAATTAAGAAAAAGTTGGTGATATTAGGTAACTTCATTTTATCAAAATTATCAATTACACAGCAGATTCTGCTGCTATTTCACCAAAACGAGAATATTTGGTTACAAATGGGGTTACACAATTTTGTTACATTATTTCGCATAAGAACCTTATAATTTGAATAGCTTCTTGAACAGCTTCTCTTGGCACAATTTCACCATTTAATTTTTCTAGGCTTTGCAATGAGTAAATGATTTGCAAAGTATAATTTGTCAAATTACACAAGGGAGCTCTCGGGTAGAGTTTATCCCCGATCAGGAATTCTTTTAGATTAAGCACCCTAAATTAATTTTCATAATATAATTTATATTATATATATAAACTTTATTTAACTTCAATAACTTACCTCAGCGGATAGAGCTGAATTACGCTTTCAAACTTATTTCCAGAGACATTCAGCTTTTCTAAATGCTTCAAATATGTTATTTCGTGGCCAATTTCTTGCAATGAATTGCCAGCGATATTGAGTTCTGTCAGTCCTGGGCTATTTTCAATGCCAGCAAGATTTGTAAGCCTGTTTGAAGCCAAATTTAAAACTTTCAGATTCTTTAATGGTTCCAAGTTTTCAATCGCTTTCAAATTATTTTGGTACAAGTATAGACGCTTTTATAGGTTTATATTTTCAATGTCGTTGTCTCTTAACTGCCCCATCCGGAATTCGGACCAAATGACAATCGGGAAGTGGCACCCCAGTTTGGAACATAAGATTGCTTCAAACTCTAGGTCCTCGTTAGGAAAAAAACATATTTTTGCCATAAAATCGCGTGTTTTGTGCATCTGCGAGGGCATCGGAGGCTTTACTATTTATATTTATATATAAACTAGCCTCAATGTTTAAACATTTGGACAGATCTGGTATTCGATTGAGACATGTTTCACACAACCATAGCTCTGTTAATTGAAAACAATATTCCATTTGATCTAAATCAGTAAGTTCGCTTCCAAAAACCACCAGTTTTGTTAAATTGGGAAAGTAACTTATTTAATTTTGAATAAGTTCAGACGTTCAAAATTATCATAATTTATGATTCATAAGCTTCGAAAAATGTTCCTGAGGGTACTGAGATTACTAAAACCATTGAAGAAAAGTTCCAAATCTGTTACCTCCTGGCCCTTTTGCTTGATCTTCCGTGGATTGATTCCATTATTGAGGCAAATTTCTTCTAGTGACTCGCCCACGTCTGATGACGACGATGTTCGCGTGGGCGATATATGATCAAGTAATAAATTATCGGTCATTTTTAAATAGAATCTCTCAAAATCATTTGAATTTTTCTCTATTTTGTATTTTTCGAAACAAAAAATGAAACAATTTTTTGATTTTGCCCCGAGGGCAATCTAGAAAGTATGAGTCATTGTATGCCAATGCTTTGTTACCATTGAAACAAACTTATTTTATTTTTTCATTTTAAAAGGCACAAATGTTCTTAAAACAACAATTAGATCGTTTATACACAAAAACTATGCATCGTATTGCTGAGAAAAATAAAATCAAAATTCATCAGTTGATTGAACTTCAAAGTTATAGAAGGGTTAAATCAAATTGGTGGTAGCCCATTGAAGGGGCCCTTTTTGTAGCGTCCATTATTTATACCATGAATATATCCACTTTGCATTATGAAGATTTTCAGGAAGCACAGTGGGGATTTTTTAATTGATAAGGTGCATACGGTATGTCTTTTCTGATTTATTTGCTTTTTTAGATAAATTTCACATCGAGAAATATAAATGTTCTTCCTCATTCTGAGTTATTTAAAAGTGAATTCATTATCTTAACTTGTGAAAGCCCATCAAATGGAGTTAAAATGGGATTAAAACCTTCGCAAACAGAGAAAAATACTTAAGAATCATGCCGCCTAGATTAAGGAATAAGGAAGAACAAAAGTTCACTAACAACCAACTGCTTGAGGAAGTCGCCATCAATCTTCAAAAAATTCCATTTGAATTACAACGCAAGGAATCATTGAAAAAAAATTAAGGCACTTAACAGTTGTCCTTTTTTGTCATTTTTTCCAAGAGACCGTTATCGCCAATATCTTCACATTTTACCACCGTATGAATAAAACTATCACGAACCAAGCTTCTGGTGTCATAAAAGGATGACCCTATCTTCGGTTGTAGGCACCTTGGGAAAATGTTCAAAGTCAATGGACCTTGTTGGTGTAAAGATACCTCGCAACTGTATCTTGTTTGTCTTGTTTGTTGTTTAGAAAGTTTTCATATGATAAAAGCTTCCTTTATTAGCATGGCTTTTGATAGTAGTCAATGCTGTAGTTTTATTTTATGTCTGTGTCTTTCCAGGTTTTTCAGTTGCTGATCAAGCTGCCAATCCACCAAATACCAAAGGAATGTTTACTTTTGACGGGAACAGTTTTTTGACATTTACTCTTCCGAACTATATAACATATTCTTCATTTTTTATAATATTCAGAACTTACTCAAAAACAATTTTAAATCACCCTTCAAAAAGTTTCGGGGCTTACGAACTGCACTCACCATCTGAACCTCCGCCTGAGGATGTCTGAGGGGTAGTACTGAGATGGGTTGTAGTGAGTTAACCAGATGGTATGTACTTAACACCTGCGACTACCACGGGCTCTTTACCTACATTGATATCAAAGAATCAGTTAAATTAGTACTAATATTACACAGTTGATTTAAAAAATATCAACAAATATACAGAAATGATATGACAAAACCAATCATAAACAACACATTAAACAATTGCAAAAAAGATTCAATGATATAAAATTTCCCTAAATCTAAGAATTAACTCGGATTGCGCTTCTTGAACTTCAGATAAGCTTGGAGCAGCAACTTTTCCGTAAACAGAAGCGTCCTTTTCACTAGTATAAAAGTTATAAAGTTATAGCCCAAATTCTGTGCAATAATACTCAAGATTACCCATTTGGGCCATGAAACGAAGGTCCTGAAATTCCCTAAGTAGGTCCTTCAAAATGAACCCGGTAAAGTAAAATTTTAGTTTCAGGGAAATTTTGAGTGATAGAATTTATTACTGCTTGTTCAGCATCAATTTGAACTTTAATAAATTTAAGTTTGAGTGCAAGTTAATTTAGACTCAGCTCATGACAAGGAGTGTTTTTTTGACTCGGAAATGCCCCAAATTCAAAGTGAGAATCTGTAAAAGTTTATTTCAACGTTGCATGAAACCGAATCCAATGCGATTTCAATGTGATTGGTTTGCAAAGAGTATACTGGGATTAACAACCGAACAGCAAACGATGAGATCAATGATGACACTAGCTCTTGCATTTGGAAATTTTTCAGTTTTCACTGGAATGATGGCTCTTGATTGGAAAAGATTTCAAATAACTGAATGTGTAACCAACGAATATGTTGACGACAAAAAACAGTGAATTTTGTCATGATACATCAACATTTTTTGTTACCAACATCCGTCACCAAAATTGATAATTATATCGAAATTGAAATCTTCAGAAAGTATCACTATGCCTGGTTTATCTCGTTATGTCAAGGCGTTCATGGGTGTCTTAACTGCCTTTTTTCAATTTCTGACAGGTTTTTTTTTCTTTTTTAGGGCGATCAAACAAAAATTTGCTTTAGCCGGTCTTACACTGACTGTTATCTCAATATCAGCTGCTGAAACTGCTCGCGATTATAATTATAATCGGTATCCAAATCAGCGTTTCGTATATACACTTGGGCCTAATATTTATGCCGGAACATATGTTGTTTTTACATCAATAATTTGTGGATTCATTTATTTGATATTTGATTGGAAAAACTGCTGCATGGGATGTGTTGAAGATGAAGAATACGAAGAAACTCTCAACGATGAAATTCAACAAGTATACGAAGAAAAAATAGAATTACAAAAACCAAAAGGTGATGTCAACCAATATATATGACTGTATATAAATCTTATACTAAAACTTAAAATACAAAACATTCTTAAACCAAATGCCATCCATTGTCATCAACAAGTTTTGGAAGGAAAATATGGGTGTACCCTCGTGGACACAAATCTTGTGTAATGGAGAGGAGGGAGAAAAGGCGTGGCTGGTGCAAAATTTTTACTCAAGATATTTTTCCCAGATTGGTATTGTTCACCTCCTTTGGAAAAAATGTAGAAATTCAGTTCCTATAACACGAATCTGTTGCATGATGAGAATAGAATAACTTTTAATAAATAAAACTCCAATGATTGAAAGTATTATGTCACAATTTATGTGCTATCATTTTTGGATGATAACGAAAAGTTCTCAGTTGAAAATGTTTTAAACCTTTAGTTTCTTGTTGAATATAAAGTGGGGCGCCTTCCCGAGGGTCTTCATCCCTATGTAGCCACATATAGATTGTCAATATCAATGATCATTTGTCGAGAGTCATTGTAAACTGCAAATTTAACCTTTGTCATGATGATGTCATATCCTTGTTACTTCTAGACTTTTTTGATGATGTCTTGTTTTATTTTTCATTATTTATTGTTGTCGTTATCTAAGATGCGAAGGGTTCAATTTGCAGACGACGGAAGTGGTGAGAGAACTTTTAATCATAAAGTTTTAGACCAGAAACATGCTCAGGATTATTTCGAAATCGTTTTCTGATTCAGTGATATGTCTAAGGTTGCTAAATAACGTTTACATCGGTTCAACGTTTGAAATTCTTTGAAAAAGCAAGTTTTATGGAATTTAAAAGGTGCTAGCAATAAAGGAAACCGAATCCACGATCAAATAAAATTACGGGACAAATTTTCAAAAGCATTGTATGAACCTAAAAGAACTAGATTTCGATTATCTGATCTCATTTACTGTTTGGAACCGATTTCACAAAATATTTTGGAACATGGCACTTTTCTTGAATGTAAAGTGAAATCTTTAAAGTTACCTTGGAAGCGAAGACATAAGCCGAAGCATTTAGCAGCGTCATATACAGAGTCATTTCAATGTTCAAAGTTTTGTATCTCTTTCAAATGATCAGAGCTCCTTAGGACAGGACAAGTCGTCCTGGGAACGGTCCTCGTCCTAGCTCGTCCTTGGGCCAATTTTGAATTCTGATAGGACGAGGACGGGACGATGACGACTTGTCCTCGAAATTATGAGGACAAGGACGAGACGGGGACAAGTAAATTACAAGGTCGTCCTACGGAGGCCTGCAAATGATCATAGAGTGAGTTGCGTCTTCTCGATGGTCATTGTCTGGCCAAATAACCATCGCAAAGAAGCATCCCTTTTTAGAGTTTGTAGTTAAGTGATTTCACTTTTACTTGAAATGATTCTGAAAATCGCTTTGCCGCAAATCCTCAAAAATACATTCGCCAAGATATAAGATCTAGTAGACAAATGGTTGGAACAGTTTCCAAAAACATCGACACTCTTGACGCTGGAGACATTGAGTTGGATTTCGATGACGGTCAGTGTATTTGGGTGACTACTCATTTGTGACTCCTCCTTTCCTCCAACTTCGAACAAATGACATCAGTTCATTTTGTTTTTAACATGACGGGTGACCCCACAAATATGGATATAAAGCTCCTTACTAAATCGCTTTAGAATCACATCGATCAAATAGAAGGCTAAAGAAGAAAAAACACCTTCCGCCTGCAGAACACTGCTAACAATATTTACTCGATAACTCCTCACTCATAAAAGTAGTAACTTCTAAACTAACTCAAAGTTTCATTCATTTTGAATCATTTTAATAATATCTTAATTTATAATTATGAAAATTTCATGAAAGTTGCAAAAATAATGAGGTCAAATCTGGCCTTGGTTATGTTGGTAATTATTTAATTATTTGGATATTACACCTTGTCAATAACTTGTAGTTTTAATATTTTCATGTCAAAATTTGATTAGAGACACTTTGAGGTTTGGAAGAAAAATGAAACTGAATTTTACGCTTTTAGGAAAATTTCATGATAAACGAGACGGAATTTGTGTTTATGGAAACCGTTTTCAGAGTAAAATGAAATAATCAAAGGCTTGGCCAAAGCTAACACTTGCCCGATAGCTACCTTTAACGGTGAGTCTATAAATGGGCTCTACATGCCTCAACAGACTGATAATGGAGTTGTTGTTGACGAGGCAAAATGTGTATATCCAAATTTAAAGCTAAACGTTGATGAGGCTAAAATGTTTTGTTCCGCTAATGCGCCCCAGGGAAGCTGTGAAGATTGTATTGGTGATTTAGTTGTTGTCTATACATCGGAACAGGACGATTTGATTAATGAAAATATGGCCGATGAATCGTATGTTTATGGTGTTTACCGTCCATGTAATCACTGCTCATGGCAAACGTATACTGGTGTACCGATTGGTGAAATGGCATGGGCACCAGGGGAACCGAATGGGTCCGAACAGGGTGATAATTGTATTGAAATGTTTGTTCGGGGCAACAAAGAAGACAGTTACAGAGGAAAACTAAATGATATGCATTGTGATAATATGGACGGTGCTATACCAATGTGCCAAGTGTACCAAGAAAAAATACCAGCTATACCAGATATGGACGATTGGTCGGCATCGGGTGGCTGTCAAGTGGGATGGCTACAATTTGGAAAAGGATGTTTCAAGTACTTTGGTGATGTTAATTCAGCAGATAAACTCTTGGAATGGGATTCTGCAGAATCTTTTTGTGCGGCTCAAGTGAGCAATGGGCATTTGGCTACACTCAAAGCAAAATCATACGAACACTTTTTGACAAGTTTACTGAAAGGAACTGGACGGGATGCTTGGATTGGAGCATCAATACGGTCACAAAACCCTAATAACCCCAACTATAAACCACCTATTGAATGGCAAGATGGAACACCTGTAATGATTACAAACTGGGCTCCAAATGAACCCAGTTCCGGAAGAACGGATGTAAATAGAAGAGTACAAGTTCACTGGAATGGACTTATTGATATCGACGGCCATCGACCAGGACAGTGGAAAGAAGTTGAAGATGGAGATGAAATTGGAGCAAAAGCTCCACCAGCAGCATTTGTATGTTCTGCATCCCGTGATCGAAATTTTCAAAGCGGCCAGGTTTGGTTTCAAATTTAACTTAATTCGACTAATCAAAAAAGTTGTTTTAAAACCATAACAGACAAACTGCCCATCGGGTTGGTTTTCCATGTTCAATGCTTGTTATAAATTCGTAAATACGATGCAAAGTTATGATAATCATGTGTCTGGTTGTACATCGGCTTGGTCCGGCGACTCAAAATGGGAGTCGTATCTTGTATCGATTCACGATGAATATGAAAATCATCTTGCTACAGCTCTAACATATGATGAATCTGTTCAATTTGATCAAACTAATTCAAAAGACGGTTTTTGGATTGGCTTCAAGGGCAATGCTTCAAGGGGATGGAGAACAGAGCACGAAGAAGGGCTACCAACATTCACACGATGGGCCACTGACGAACCCAAGTCTATAACATCAGGGAATCTATGTGCTTATGTTGATCTTGATGGTTTTTGGCATTCAGAGACATGCACTCTAACCAAGGATTATTTTCATACTTACCCAATTTTTCCAATTTTTATTTCTATAACGTTTTGAAAATTCGTCTAAGCCAGCATTGTGTAAAGCAACACCAAAAGGTGCTTTTGATGAGGATAAAGCTTCTAACAGAGGAGAATATTCTGACTGCAAAAACGGATGGTTCAACAGTATTGATGATTCAACAGGTCATTACTGTATAAAAGCTTTTCCGGATTCGAAAGCCTTTCAAACTGCTGATACGTTTTGTCAAGATACTCATGGTGGATCATTGGTGAGTATTCATTCGGCAAAAAAAGATCAAAGAGTTCAACAGGTTGCACGATCAGATCTAGGATCAAAGCCATTTTATATTGGATATGGAAAAGTTGACGCTGGATTTGAATGGAGTGATGGTTCTGCGGCAAATTATCAAAACTGGCTTGGTGGTTCACCTTCGGCTGATGCTGAAAGTAAGAGTGAAAACCAGATAACTGCTGTTTAAGGTCGGCGAGGTCGATTTAATTTGAGATCGAATCGGGACAGTTTTCATTCTTAACAAAGCTCTTGCACGAAGATTCCAGAACATGGCTACTGGGAGGCTGCAAAATGCGCGGATAGTTTAGGATTTGTTTGTCAGATTCCTAGACCTCAGTCAAACTGCCTCCAGAATGAACTTGACAAACGATTCGCTGACCAAGGAATAGATCTCACAATTTCGGCAAAGGTTCCTTCTTCAATATTTTTGTGAAATTCTTCAAAAGTGACAATGTATGAATGCATGGGCGAAGGCAATTGCTGGAATGGCATGGCAGACATCGGTGAACGATGTTACTATCCGACTGGAATCGGTCCTGGAGATTCCGCTCGAAGTACGTTTAGTTTCTTCAGCCAAGTCGTTTTAATGATGCTTGGTCTTCTTTTCATGCACTAAAATTACTTGGTATTAGTCAAAGATAAACCATAACTGACACATCTGACACTCTTTCACCTAATAAATCGTGCATCTTATATTTCACGAAAAATAGTTCTGATCTTTGTTATCAAAATTTTTCAGAAACTTCTCTTTCTATAAAAAAATATTCATACAGTCTGGCTCATGAAAGAAACTTTATTTTATATGAATGTTTGACAGGGAGAATTATGATATTTTTTAATATAAAATAGCACAGTTAGAAAGTTCAAACTTGCAGTGTCGATAACAAACTAAAAATTTATCATTGGCTGAATAAGCGTTTGGCTCATCAATGAATGTAAGTTGAAAAATAAAACCACTGTTAAGTTTTAATTTAAACAAACTTTAAAAGGAGCATAAATCTACAAGAATAAGGCACTAAGTAATATACCGGCTACTGAAGTGAGAACAGTTCCAGAAGTAGATTTTTCTTTGAGATTTTCGTATGGCTTGAAAGTAATGCCAGGTTCAATGATCTTTGGGTTGGTTGTTTCCAAAGTCTTCTTCGTTGATGATCCCATATTCAGACCCTGTGATGACGTGTTGGCTTCATCTGGGCCACTTAAATCTACTGTGGCAGTGGAGACTGTGGAGATGTTATCAGAAACGGTCTCTTCGGTAGTATCATTGATGATTTCAGAACATTGACCAGCATTATCCAACTCAAAACCAGTGATGCAAGGACATGCATATCCATTCGAGTTTGATTGCACTATCACACACTCTGTATTTGGCAACGAATCACATTTTCCTGTACATAATTCAGAGACTGTAAGGACACTGGCAACAGTGCTTGTCTCGATACCAGTGACAGTGTCTGGCTCAGTTGTTCCATCGCCAGATGTTTCAAATCCTTGCACGGATATGGCAAAAAATGTGAAAAAAAGGCCGATTTTCATCTCTTTTATTTTTATAATTATGAAACTTTCTTGAGAGTATTTGAAAGTTTTGATGATTTTGCATGTCGGACTCCGGTTATATTCGGATTTTGAGTCCTATTAAGCAAAAAGCGCCATAATTACAGCTGAAAATTAATAATTTTACGACTTCCTATCATGTCTACTCCTCCATAACGTCACAACAACATTGACAAAAAATCGTAAAGTAACGTAATTTCAAGTCTTTGTGGTAACGTAATCCCCGGTGATTCACACTTTGGAAACCGATTAATGTATTTAACGACGATAGGATGAGGGGTTATCCCGGATTTAGAAATCTTTTGACATCACATTATGATTTAAGTTACTAAAATTACGTCGGACATCTTAATAACACGTTTCCTACACTAAAATTTAAATGGTGAATATTTCCAGGATGAATGATCAATCTTTTTTAACCGTATAATTTATAATGTTTCAAATATACCCAAATTTCATGTTCGACCATTTAAATGAAAATTGTTCAACTGAAAATACTAAACGACATACAGAATGATATTTAAATTATAAAAAACAAAAAATTAGTTATTTATGATAATATTTATTTCATATTGGAATTAATCCATTGATTATATTTGTTCACTTGAATGAATACACCGGGCTTTTTTGCATTATTGCAGGAAGTAGATCGTGGATAAGTACTGCCGCTTGGTTGCAAATCGGGAAAAGAATAAACGCCATAAATAACATTACTCCATACAGCGGGTACACCACCATCATGATAACAAGGGGATGCTGAAGAACCACCAATGCACATTTGATCGGTCATCACTAAGCCATTCCATCCTGTGCTATATTGAAATGATTAAAAAGTTTGATTTCTCAGTAACCACCCAGACAGTTACCTCGCCGTTTGAAGCTGCTCCAAAACGATTTAAACCCCGTTCCACGTCAACCAAAATCAAACCCAAAAGTGAAAAGGTTTATCAATTATTTACCTTCCATTACATGTATTGAAATCAACGTTCGATCCATCAAAACATGTCAATTCTTTTGTATCTCTACCAGAGGAGCTACTATAGCCCCAACCACAAATTGAGTACTTTGAAGCGGTCGCAGAAGATGGCAAGACGGCCGCCGCAATATAGTTATTATACGAAAAGTTGGCACTTTATCCAGTTTCGTTTCAAATTCAACTTTGCGTAAGTCTTCAAGTCCACTCCTTCTTCTCAGAATCTTTTCTGATTCTCGCAGATTTTGAAAATTCAAAATCATTTTGAACAAATGATATTTTTAACGAAACTGAGCTTGATAAGCATGATATCATTTTTCATTGAGGCCGAAGAGTAACTTGAATGTTTGATAAGTGATGATACTTGCTTCTGTTGGGTATTCACATTTGAACCAGTATTTTGAACACCGCCTAAAAACACCTGGCGTTACGACAACTATCATCACCACTTTAATATTTAAATTTTGTTTTAGGTACTATTATACTTTCAGAAAGTTATAATAGTTAAATTTAATTTCAAATAAACCTTTCAAAGTTATGGTGCTGACTTTATCACCAGTTTTTCTATAATCACAATGTGCAGCGGTCAGAACATAATTTGGTTTGAGAATAGCACCGCCACATTTAAATGACCCCTTGCGAAATGTTTTCGAACATGAAAATAAATGCACATTTTCGAATTGTTCTCAGAATTAGTAAATTCGGATGATGTTCTATCAATGTTCGGATACATTGACCTTGTAGTAAATTGCCGCCATATATTTATGATTCATAATCGAGTCTTGCCAAAAGTTTTTGAGGTTTGAAGTGTTTTATAGTGAATGGCTCCAGAATTCACTTTTCATGATGAGTTATAATGATTTATGACAATTTCATGACGTAAAATGGTGTCATAAAGAAATTTTGGATTAGTCACGAATTGAGGTTTAGTTAAGGCTTATCTTGGATGCTCAAAATCTGTTTCCTGTTCGACCGCCAACGATGCGAGACTCATTTTCAACAGCATCATTTCGTTCATCGCTTGCAATGCTGTTGGCGCTTAAAACTTGTAACGATTCGATTATTTCTGTTTCAATGGTATTAATGAAAAGCTTTATGGCCTAATTCATCGAGCCATAAAAATCCTTTTATTTCTCTAAACTGGTTGAATCGACCCTGAAAGCAACAAATTCCAAATTTTCATTTTAGTCTGGGTAAGTTTTTTCACTGTGTCAGTGAAAATGAATTCTGAGTCCGTTGATGAGATGACTATGATTTATGAACTTGTCATTTGCATAGAAAATATTACGGTTAACACGAGATGCACTTTTGTTACTTGGACAGATCTTGGAATGTTAAAAACAACACTTGGTGAATTTTTCAATTTTATTAAAGTGACTTCTCAGCATTTCTTCAAGTCCTGCCTCGAGTACTAAACTATCGATAAACATTCTTAATCCCGTATTAACTATGAGTCATAGTCTATGAGTGCTGATGCATTGGACTAAAAAGTCTGGTCGGAAATCCCATTTTTGGATAGTCTATTTCCTGTTTTTAATTCGGACTTGAATCTCTTTCCAAAATCTGATCTGGAACGATCAAAAGTAAAATCCTTTGGTATCCAGATAGTTGTGTTGATTCTAGTGATTCACGAACCATAACATTCGTGTAAACTGGTTTATTGATGTCTAAGCGGAAGCAAAGTACCCTTCTTCTCGATAAAGAAACAGTGTTCGTAAAGAAACCCTTTCGTCAGGCTTCTTGATGAATACCGACCGCACTTAATTACTATTTATTCTTGATAACATACAATGCATACATCGCGATTTGAACTCACGAATTTTCAACCAGTACTAACTAATATGACATTTAGATGCATCAAATTTGAACGCATTCGGATGTATGCACAGAGCTTGAATGGTTTATTGTTTATCAGTTAAAATGATTGATGCTTCTGGTCAAGAATCGTAAACTTATCATGCCGAGAAAAAAATAAATGGCAACAAAGAATCTCACGGTCTCATTGGGGTCCTTGTGGCCTTTTAACACTTCTGATTTTGATGATCTCCACCATAATGCACCAAACCACAAAATATTTACAACTGGTGGTCGTTATAAAATCTGCGATTCAGTCGAATTTTCGGTTTATCATGTGATTATAACAGTTGACATACGTGGCTTGATCTCATACTGGTTAATTTGGAATCTTTTAGCTCATTCAAAATTTTGAATGCTCCCGTATTTTAAGGAAGTGAACACGTAAAATGATCTTCTTGGTCTATTCGTTGTCGTCCGAAAATTCGCTTCACTTTCCCAGTATTCCATCCTGTATAATCCATAAATCACGAATCCTCAAAAAATGGCGAGTTTTGAAAAATGAACGTGTTAAAAACTGATGACACCTGGCAAAGCGCTACCCAGTAGACCCAATCCTAAATGTGATTTGCGTTCATGTTCAAAAAAATCGTTGACAAAAGTCAAAATATATTTGCTCTAAAACCACATAATGTGAATTTCGATCACTAAACGGTTCTACGACTAGGGCACTATGAACTTGATATGTACTTCGTATTACGTAGCAGTGAATCGACGAAGATAGTGTTATCAAATTAAACTGTACTTCAAATTTAACCGGTTAGTTTCAACACATATCGTTGATTATTTCGACCAATTTGAACCATGAGCTACTTCGAAATCGGTCAATTTCAATACTTATTCGGAATAAGTTATTCCTCAGATTACTGTCGGGCCTAAGCATGAATTGCACGGGTTTCATTTAACATACTTTTTGCAAAATTCATTTTACTAATTGAGATCTCGTCAAAAATGAAGATATATCATCATCAGCATTCATTTCAATCCATTCAAATGTTCTTTGAATCAGACTCTCTCGGATTCTCAAAGTTATAATCAAATAAAGAGATTATGTCTTGTGTTTGTAATTGTGGAGGCCATGCTGACCCTAGATTAAGAACGGATATGTGACAGGCCGTAACCCGTAGACTGTTTAGGTGAAACGGGTTGGGTGAAACGTGGCTGGGTCTTTTCCGTTACATCCGGACAGGCTCTTAATGAGCAATTTTCCAATGAACCGTAAATTCTCTCGCCAAAACTGAATAGTCACTAAATTGTGGATAGTCACAATTTGAAAACTATATCCTGTTAGCAATATATTTAAGTACATTATAAGTATTTCTTTTAATTTATTGTCATTATGATGAGGTTCTTTTTGTTCTTTTAGTCATAAATAGCTTGATAGCATGTAGCATTTTTTCATTTTACAGTGGCCAGTAGCCACTAAAGTGGTAGGCCAAAGAGTGACACATTTCATTTGTGCCCAAAATCACCAAAAATTCGTCAATCTTTGGCCGGATTTTCCATGATGATACAGAATTTCGAGGAATTTTATAATATGTGTCATTTTTTGGCCGACCACCGTAC